>JAMKCH010038250.1:0-36823 GCA_023653785.1 Ophioderma brevispina | reverse complement strand
CTGAGTTGTAGTACCTTTGAAGGTTCCACTAGTAATCAAGAGAAATGTAAAGGGCTCATGATTGTAGTGAGTACCTATGAAGGTACTTTGAGTCACTCTAGTACTCGTAGTAGCCTGTCAGCTAGTCATCGAGTCCGAATGGTCTGAAATTGCGGATTTTCTATTGAAAGACATCAATTTGAGTTACTTAGAGAATAAAGGATGATTTGGGGAACCGGTACTCTCTTTACAACGAATTGAACCCCAGGCGATGCAATTATTTTAAGTGGGACGAACGAGGCCGGAGGCCGAGTTCTTCCACGCAAAAATAATGGTTGTGCCGGGTTCAATTCGTTCGTTTTTTTAACCACAAAACCAAAAAAGACGAGTACGGTTCCCCAAAACGTACCGTGTATTTCATTCTTAAACAGAGTTATCATTTAAGGTCATCTTAAGCCATGCGATGCTTACGGCTTAATTACCAAGAAGAAAGGAAAGACTGCCATCACACATTGAAAACAATCGAACAACCGCTGAACGCAACGATCTACGCTACGAGACGACAACGTTGGCAGGAGCCGTGGCAGAAAGTAGCAAAACGCGTTATGACGCGAGAGCTTCAACCTAAAAATAACTTCAATACGCAGCGCGTAATACCTGGGTTCATTAAACGATTGAACCCGGGCATCAGCCAATGAATTTGCTTACATTCAGGCTGTTTACGAATAGATCACATAGTGATTATAGTATGTGGAAAAGATATGTAGATGCCAAAAAAAAACAATGATTTGTCTTGGAAAACTAAGGGCGCCATCCTCAGGCAGTCTCTGAGTCGGCCTCTTTAAACAACAAGTATGATCTAGCTGGGTATGAACGATTATAGTTAATCCACTGACCGCATTACTTCTGCAAAAAATGGGTCAAATCAATGCACGCGCACTGAGATTTTTTGATGGTCTAAGCACGAGCCCGCAGGAGGAGTGCATATACAGCATCAAATCAGTGAAGTGCATTGATTGTCCCATTTTTCGAGGCAAAGTAAATGCGCAGTTATTAACCTATTAATACACGACGAAAACAAAAGATGTTTTACCTCTTAATTAGGAATAAACAGTAGTTTTAAAATTATAATTATCATAGAGAGTAAAAACCAAATTACACTGAGAAAATGAAGCAGTCTTGCCCCTGCGAGCGCGTTCGAAGACACATTACAGCAGTACGCGGAGTGCAATTAGACATTTCAATCCACTCGCGTTACATTAGCGTATTTTGTTAACGGCTTCACTGATTTGCAGCTGTATATGCGTAAATAAGCAGAGTGATGAATACTCTGTAACAAAACTCTTATCCATGTTTGTTTTTCTATACAAGATTACCCAATGCTCTGAAGAGATTCTAACCATCACCGCCATGCTGTCTGTCAACAACGCCATCTTTATACCGGCCCAAAAGAAAGAGTCCTGCAGACATGCAGATAGTAACTTCTTGTGCCGGGCGGGGACCATCTCACGCTAATGAACGTCTATAACCAGGTAGGGAATTTACAGGAATGGGTTCATAGCCGTGGATACAATTTTAAGTGCCCTTCTTGAAAATAGAAATTGGTTCTGCAATTTGATCAGTTTGGAGGTATTCGTCCCTTTGCACACAGGTTGGGCAATTTATTTTGTAAGGCGAGCCCTGATCTGGCTGCAATCTGAATGATCTGAATGGGAGCATTTCCATAGGTTTCTTTACCGAGACGGCTCGACCTCTATATTACTAAAAAAACCAACTTTGTGGGTTTGTCCGGCAATGTGTTTCACCGTCCTTTAACGTACGGATATGATTTTGGATGGTGGTAGAGCTCCGGCGTACAAGGTTTGTGGTCAGGTTTTTCGAAGGTCTGTGGGGGCCAAAGGTCATCCCATGGGTCATTATTGGGCTATTTGGCCATGCTTTTTACGTATGGATATGAATTGTGGTGTGGTGGTAGAGTTTTTTGCCCGTACGAGTTTAGTGGTTCACTTTTTCGAGGGGTCATTTGGGGGGTCCAAAGGTCATCCAAAGGTCATTATTGGATAACTTGGCCGTCCTTTACCGTACGGATATGAATTTTATACGTTTGGTATCAGCTCCTGGCATACAGGTTTGTGGTCATCGTTTTCGAGGGGTCATGTGGGGCAAAGGTCATCCAGGGGTCATTATTGGGTAACTTGCTGTGCTTGACGTATGGATATGAGATTTGGTGTGGTGGTAGAGTTGTGCCGTACGAGTTTATGGGTCACGTTTTCGAGGGGTCATTTGGGGTCACAGGTCATCAAGGGTCCTTATTGGGTAACTTTACTGTGCCTTGAGTTTGGATATGGTTTAGTGTGGTGGTAGAGTTTTCGCCGTACGAGTTAAGTGGTCACATTTGAGGGTCATTTGGGGGTCAAAGGTCTCCAATGGTCCTATTGGTCACTTGGCTGTGCTTTGACGTATGGATATGATTTTTGGTATGGTGGAGAGTTTCGCTGTACGAGTTTAGTGTCCATTTCGAGGGGTCATTTGGGGGGGTTCCAAAGGTCATCCAGGGGTCATTATGGGTAACTTGGCCGTGCCTTGACATATGGATATGAGTTTTTGGTATGGGTGGTAAGACTTTCGCTGTACCAGTTAGTGGTCACGATTTCGAGGGATTCATTTGGGGGTCAAAGATCATCAGGGGTCATTATTGGGTACCTTGGCCGTGCTTTGACGCAATTGGTTTTGATTGTTGTGTCGAAGTTAGTGGTCACGTTTTCGAGGGGTCATTGGGGGTCCAAAGGTCATCCCGGGTCTTATTGGTTAACTTCGCTGTGCCTTTGACGTATGGATAGCGAGGTTTGGTGTGGTGGTATAGTTTTACTTCTCTGTCGAGTTTTAGTGGTCACGTTTTCGATGGTCATTTGGGGTCAAAGGTCCCCAGGGGTCCATTATATTGGGTAACTTGGCCAAGCTTGACGTAATGGAATGAGTTTTGGTGTGGTGGTAGAGTTTTGCCGTACGAGTTTGTGGTCCCATTTTCGAGGGGTTTCCTTTGGGGGTCAAAGGTCATCCAGGGGTCATTATGGGTACTTGGCTGTGCCTTGACGTTGAAAAAATAATGATTTTGTTGGTTTAGATTTTGCGTCGAATTTAGTGGTCACATTTTCCAGAGGGGTCTTTGGGGTCAAAGGTCATCCAAGCGTCGTTATTTGGCTTAACTTGGCTTGCAGTGACGTTTGCATATGAGTTTTGGTATGGTTGAGCGTTTTTGGCCGTACGAGTTTAGTGGGTCAGTTTCGAGGTGTCATTTTGGGGGTCAAAGGTCATCCATGGGTCATTATTGGGTTACTTGGCTGTGCTTTGACTATGGATAGAGTTTTTGTTATGGTGTAGAGTTTTTTGTTGCCGTAGAGTTTGTGGTCACGTTTTTGGAGGGGTCATTGGGGGTCAAAGGGCATCCAAGGGTCATTATTGGGTAACTTGGCTGTGCTTTGACGTATGGATATGAGTTTTGGTATTGTGGGTAACTTCACTTACGAGTTGAGTGGTCGCATTTTCGAGGATCATTTGGGGGTCAAAGAGCATCCAGGGGTCATTATGGTATTTGGCTTGTGCTTTGACGTATTGGTATGAGTTTTGGTATGGTGGTAGTTTGCCGTACGAGGTTTTGTGTGCATGTTTTTGATGGGTCCCATTTGGGGGTCAAAAGTCATCCCGGGGTCATTATTTGGTAACACTGACCATGCGAATACTGACTTAGATGTCCGACTGCTATTAGGAGGTCGAATGACAGTGCCTTCTGAAACATCCAGTATACTGATCAGCCGGTTGTCTCATCTAGCGGGGCCCGCCGCAGCGCGGGCTCCCCGCTAGTTTATTCAAAAATTAATAACTAATTTTGAAGAAAATTTTCGTCCATGGTTTCAAAATGCAACAACTAGCATATTGCATGAAAATTTTGGTGGAAAATCAAGAAGGCAGCATGAAGCTATTGTTTTTTAGGTGCTTACAAAATAGTCAGTCATTGCAGAAGAAAATGGGGGTGGAAACAACCATTGACCTTTTTAGATGAAAGATAATTGGATAAGGATTAATTTAAGACTTAAAAAACACTTGTTTTAAAAAAAAAAACTGCATGGTTTTTTTTTAAAAAAAGGGAATTAAGGGGAGACGGAATATTGTTCAAAAATCCAAAAAGGCGGATATGCCATAATGATCAGGGGGCCAAACCCTGTGTTTCACAAACAGTTTCGATTAGGTTTGATTATTTCTACACAAAACCATTTGACCTTACAACGAAGTGAATGCATTGTTATGTAACACCCCTCATTTATCCAAGTCCACTTGGAGGCGCTACCTGCAAATGACAACTTGGTGAGGGTGAATTGGGTTGTTGCGCCTGACCTCAATCTGCAACAGAGGGGTGTGTAATTTCCCAATGAATATCCATTGGGCTGTTTTCCATTTGGTATTTGCATGCCCCTGGGAAGACTTAATTCATGAGTCCGATTTCCAGTTAGTTGCCCAAGGGGCTATTTCATCGAAATCCATACCCCCTTTGGAAGAATTTACACCCCTCCCCTTTGGGAGAATTTACACTCCCTCCCCATTTGGAAACATTTACACCCCTCTTTGAAAGAGTTTGACCTCAATTTTGTAGAGAGATTGTGTGGATGTAAAGGTGGGTGACCCGATCATGGTCCGGTTTTTCATATGTTTTCTTCCTCGCCTGGAAACATATAACCAAAAACATCCGATTACAAATTTTGAGATAAAATCAGTTCATCCATTTGGATAGTAGAAGCAAAAATGACTACTAAATTAGCCAGTAGGACAGTGTGTGTTTAATTAATGTGGTCGACCATATTTTGGAGATGTTTTTGTTCATATCATCAAGAGGCAACATTTCCTGGGCCTTAAATTTCACTGGGGCAATGAAAAAATAAATTTGAATGAAATTACTGATATAATACCAAAATCTCAATGGAAATAAGTGGGAGGACGAGGTTGTTGATCGGGTCACCCACCTTTAAAGGAAATATGTCAAGATTTTTGTCAAGCTCAGTTTGACTTACATTCATAAAATATATGTACATACATCACAAATTCCCGAAAAAATAATACAATTTGATGTAAAATTAACAAAATAGAAAAAAAAAAAAAAAAAAAAAGGGCCAAACCCTGTGTTTCACAACAGTTCGATTAGGTTTGATTATTTCTAAACAAAACCAGTGACCTTACAAGAGATGAATGCATAGTTATGTAACACTTTCAGTTATTCCAGTGTCAGTTTGAGGCTCTACCTGCAAATGACAAATTGTGCAAAGGGTGAATTGGGTTGTTGCGCCTGACCTCAATCTGCAACAGAGGGATGTGTATTTCCAATGAAGTATCCATTGGGCTGTTCCATTTGGTATTTGCACTCCCCTGTGAAAGACTTAATCAGAGTCCGATTTCCAGTTAGTTGCCCAATGGGCTATTTCATCGAAATCCATACCCCCTTTGGAAGAATTTACACCCCTCCCCTTTGGAAGAATTTACACTCCCTCCCCATTTGGAAACATTTACACCCCTCTTTGAAAGAGTTTGACCTCAATTTTGTAGAGAGATTGTGTGGATGTAAAGGTGGGTGACCCGATCATGGTCCGGTTTTTCATGTTTTCTTCCTCGCCTGGAAACATATAACCAAAAACATCCGATTACAAATTTTGAGATAAAATCAGTTCATCCATTTGGATAGTAGAAGCAAAAGTGACTACTAAATATGTTCATATCATCAAGAGGCAACATTTCCTGGGCCTTAAATTTCACTGGGGCAATGAAAAAATAAATTTGAATGAAATTACTGATATAATACCAAAATCTCAATGGAAATAAGTGAAAGGACGAGGTTGTTGATCGGGTCACCCACCTTTAAAGGAAATATGTCAAGATTTTTGTCAAGCTCAGTTTGACTTACATTCATAAAATATATGTACATACATCACGAATTCCCGAAAAAATAATACAATTTGATGTAAAATTAACAAAAAAGAGGCATTTTAATTTTTGCTTTTTTGACATATGAAGAAAACGGGCGGAGTTTTCGCCACGGCTTCATTGATCAAAAGCGCCCAATTTTGCTCTCCTCGTGACGTGAAAGTGATGACCAAAACATTGTGTTGACTCGAATTGTTATTGCTGACACTGTAATATTGATGGATTAATGAAAGTAATAATAAAATTAGAAAAAAAAGTTACAGAATGACATATTTTGTTTCATTTCGTTGTGTTTAATTATTATTGAAGTGGCAACACTGCGATATGATGGTCACAACGACGTAAATTATGGATGGTCATCACTTTTCCGTCACCATTTGCCTGCGATGTGGATTTTTTGTCGGAATCGTTTTTCGAGTAAGCTATTGGGCGGGAAATTAAAAGGGCAAAATAACTCACAAATGTGGACAATTTTCAACTTATTTTGATTTATTATGTAATCTACAGTTACTTAAGTCTTTCCATCCATAACCAAATTTTTTCCAAATATTCAGACTCATGCCATATTTCCTTTAAATAAAACGGATGACTCAATTATGCGGCAATCCTCCTGGGGTAAGTATTGGACATCATGTCTTAGGAATGTCATGATTTGTAAATTAATTTTTTTTCTCTCTTTCTCGCCATTAAAATAAATGACATTACAGTGGGTGGAGACAGGCCATTCCACACAGTGGTGCTTTGAGAACTTCATCCAGCTAGATCCTGCGACGTGGCACGAGATGTACGGGATCAGCTTGTGGGCTTATGGAGCGGTTAAGATCAACTGGACGTCAATCCACTGGATACTATAGCCATCAGAAAGGTATATTGGCTTAGCATTACTACCAACCTTAAGATTTTTTGGGTTTATGCAGTGCAGTGCATAAAGATACAATGCCTAACTTTCCCATCTTTGCTGCTTGTGTGGAAAGTGTAGGCATTATGTCTCTTAAAGCGGCACTGGCCATTTTCACAAAATCTGAACTTTCTTTTTTCATTTGATCGCAAATGATCGGCTAAGAGATTATTTTACATATAAAATAACATACCCCCAAACAGATACGGACCTCAAATAAGAGGATAAGACATCCAGGTAATTTGTAGGCCAACTTTCTAAGTTCGCCGTAACTTTAATCACAAATATGTCTAGTACATGAATATCATAGACTCGTACTCATTGATGTTAAAACCACAAAGGTTCACAGACCAGTAAAATGGGGTTCATGCCACAGGAAGCAGGCTCCGTGTTGGTTTTCTTGTGTTAAACGCCATTTCCGTCGTTGCTGAATAATACCGAATGTCGCCGGCGACATTTCTTATAAAAATCATTCTGTTAACTCAAAAGGCCTATTTGGTCTTACAACCATTTCAGGTGAGTGCTATTTATATAAAATGGTTACAACTATGCCAAAATATCAATTTTTTGAAAATCATAGGATGCACTATGTGCCAGTGTCCTCTTTAAGTAATAAGATACAAATACGGTATAGTTGGAATTTTTTGGCAGGTCTCCAACAGCTTGTTAGAGCATATGTATTCAAAGGCACCCCTCTGTTTGATTACCATGCATTTGTGACTTTGAATTATTGGGTAGGTTCATAACATTGCCAATTGCAAATTGGGAATACTTATAACAGAACATCAGAAGTTTTAAATGTTTAAAATTGGCAAAAAAAAAATGGACAAGTCCAGCCACGAAAAAAGTACATCTTTTCATTATGTGGTTTTTAGTCTTCCACCTGTGAAGAGAGACCACATGGCTGGGCTGGCTGGCTGGCTGGCTGGCTGGCTGGCTGGATACATTTACTACTCACGTTTGGTCTTGCTTTGTATCGTTTAATGCAAAGATGATCAGAGTCATAGAAGCATTGTAATTTGCATTTAGGTCAGCATCACAGCACATTTTTTAAGAGTGCCCCCAATTTTCAAAAAAAAAATTGAGATTTTTTTTCCAGTTGCATTGGTAACTGCTTGTAAACTATACCTGTGAATGGTCACGCTCGAATAAATGTCTATGCATAGCAAAAGAAGGAATTTTTGAAATTGAATAATTAATATATATATCGATAAGAATTCAGTGGCTGCTGGCAACGTCCTTCCAATATTGAAATAGCCAGGAAATGAGACCCTTGTATGTGTCTACGCTCATGCATTGGTTGTTCTGTTGGTTCAGGCCAGTCAAATTAGAGGTAATTTTTGTGGGTCGCACTATTCACAAGGAGGATGGAAATTTGGCGATTTCAGTTCTGCCGTATTAAATTACAATGCGTATCCCAATTCTATTACAAAATCGCTTCTTTGTGACAAATGCACCTTTTTGAGCATTAATGTTGCAGGTATAGTTTAACTAGACAAGTACCAAACACACGGCAAAAATCTCAATTTTTACAAATTGGAGTGCATCTTCAAAAAATATGCTGTTACTTGCTTTGAACTAGCTATAGTTTTTGGAATATGGGTCCATGTTCTGATGGACACCACACACACACTCGGCATCCACTACATATAGAACCAACACATGACATAAAAGTAGATTCCAATGATGGTAGAGTTATGGGGGAGTTTGGACTTCGTCCATTATTCAAAATAGGGGGACGGAAATACACAGAAATTCTTGGATTTACTTCCTCGCAATACAAAAAAGATTGGATTTGAAGACACTGCCAATACAAATAAAGTTACGTGTTCGTTCAGTTCAATATTTTGGATTTTATACTATGCGATACATACTGTGTCTACCCCAGAATGGTTTTAAAACATTGCTACCAAAACATATCATTAAATTTTAGAAGGCTCAGTCACGGTGTGTACAATGCAGGAACGTATCTTCATATTCATTAAAATCAGCTTTACCTGATTCACTGAGACTATATTGGATTAGTTTGCATTTCTTTGAACCTTTCCAGGGGTTTATGATTTGGAATATTGATGGGGATGTGAATGGCCAACCGCTCAGGGTGGGCTATAATGGGGCTTATAGCGCCACATCATACCACAAATACACGGACTAAAGTTTGTATATACTAATCCCCTCAATTTATACCTCCACCTACAAAAAGTAGAGATGCATATTCACTATCAATGGAATCTAGTAAATCCTATAAAGGCGGGGGGGGACTACTGGTTTGAGAGCCAACTTGTTAATCCAAAGATAAGTCAGGTTCATATGGGTATGCTAATGCTTTAAATGGGCAGTGTATGTAATATGGGTGTATATGTTGAGGTACGTCATTGCAAGGTTCATGGGTCACCTGATGTCAATAAACTTAAGACTACATAGTATGGAACTGTGTATGATAAAATAGTGCTTAACATATGAATATGTTTAACAAGGGTAGCTATAGAGGTAATTGGTCAATGGACACAAAGCGGTCATTTTGGTTTCTTTTCCAAGCATTGACTCATGAGGTTTATCTTGTACCCTTATTAATGGATAACCTATTTTTGGGACGAGTCTCTTTTGGTCATGTGTGTGACTCTTACCATACTTGAGTGGATAGCCTTTCTCTGGGGGCAGCTTCATCATGGCGTGAAGTCAAGTTACTTCAGCATAAGTCGTGGACCCAAGGCCTGTAATGTAAATTAACTCATAAGCAAACGGTTTTGAATCCCAGTGTGGAATCATAGCTATGATTATTAGTATCGAATCACAAACTAGGCCTGGTAACCCACCAACCAATGATGCGTCTAGTGCAGGATCGCGGGCTTCATGGACATGAAAATCTTTGCGGGTTGTTTTTCCATATACAAGCGAAAATGAAATTATTCATTGTTGTTGGCCAATTTGTGTACAGCACATCATGATTGACCCGTAGGGGCGAGAGATTCATTACCCAATGGTACGGGCTACTGTTTGCTTCGATGTGGTTTGCCCATAAGTTGTTATGAAAAAACTCAGTATGAACAGGGAGGTGGAGAATAGGAAGGAGAGCGTTCACCTACCACTTCTAAAAAACATGAGTTGCCGCCCATTCATAAAAACCCCGGACCAAATCGATCGATCGGGTAATCCCTATTGCTTTGCATGGGCAAGACACAAGAAAGCATCGCCCGGCGGTATGCGGAGCAGTTGTAAAAGCTTGTGATTTTAAAATTCGCGCTCAATAGTATAAATAGGCGATTGATGTGCTGCAGCTGTATCTGACGGGTCCTTTGCGCCTATCGAAACGCCAGTGGCCAATGCCTAAGTTGTATTCTAAAAATTGATGGCCGCGTCATATATTTCAAGAGTGTTTTGCTTGGATCAACATATCCGTGAATCACAGCCCTTCCTGCTGGTCGTGACCCGAAAATCTTGCCCTGGATAGTCAGTTTATGTCGGAATCCTGTAAAATTACGCGATGGTACTCTAAAAGCAAGTGTTCGAAACGCACCCACACAGAGTTCTTATATCAACAACATCGTTGTGTTAGTGCTACAGGAAATAGTAAATATTTGACTTTATGAAAAACTGCCTCAATGACCTATCAAAGTCGTTAAAATAGAACTTTATACTAAGTTCTACTTTAAACTTTCATAAACATACGAAAATTTGACCGATTTTGATGCTATTTTTCACTGAAATAACTGAACTTTCCCTTAACAACTGAATCTAAGTTGAAAAACAAAACGCCTCATGTACCAGAAGAGAGCTCTTTACCTTGCTGATCAACCAGGATCGGACAAGTACTTCCGTTTGCTGAAAATGCTCTATTGTGGGATCAAACAATTCAGGGAACGTGCGTCGGCAACTCGCGTTGCCCAAAAGGAGACCCAGGTGGATTTTCAAGTGGGCCAACAAAAGCCATCATGAAAGGCATAACAATGTTAAGAGCTTAACTGATAAGCTCTCTCCTTTATTCTTAACCTCCCTGGTCTGAACAAGGCGCTCGGCTACACCCGTGTTGAGTGATATATTGGGACGGTAGCAATTCATTATGTGAGAATGGGACTGTGAGGTATACTTATCTTTTTATCATGTCTATGTCGGTTTAGCCTGGGACGGGAGTCCGGGGGGGGGGGGGGGGGGGGGGGCGGAAGACTCAACAAAAATGTATGGGGATGTGCCTCCAGCATGGGTCTATAATTGAGCTGCATGTATGGCTTTGCCTCGGAAAGGGGTCAAAAAAAATCTGAAAAAACAAGACTACTCTAGAATAACCTCGATATATTTTGAAAATGTGCCCTTTTGGGCAAAGAACTCGGGCTAGAAATTAGTTAACTTTTGATGAAAAATCAAACAAAAAAACCGCAGTTTTGTACGTGATCCACTACCGGAGCTTCTGAGCCCTCCGCCAGAAATCCAATAGTGAGTTCTGCCGCTCGAGGCAGAAAATCCATAGGCGGCGTATTGCGCTCGAGCGCCAGGGAAAAGTCCATAGGCGGAGTATCTGCGCTAGAGCACAGGAAACACGTCCGTCACTATTATGTGAGTGAAAAAATCCTGCGCTCGAGCGAAGAAAATCCATAGGCGGAGTATCTGCGCTCGAGCGCAGAAACATGTCCGTCACTATATAGTAGGGAGAAAAATCCTGCACTCGAGCGCAAAAATCCATAGGCGGAGTAGTCGCTCTCGAGCGCAGGAAAAACGTCCGGAAAATATTTTTTCCCTCACTATATAGTGACGGACGTGGGTTCCGTCTAAGCGAGTACTCGCCGACGGATTTTCTGCGATCGAGTGCGAATATTTTCCATCGATAATGACGGAGGTGCTTCCTGCGCTCGAGCGCAGATAATCCACCGATGGATTTCTGCGCTCGAGTGCAGGATTTTTTCCCTCAATATATAGGGACGGAGGTGTTTCCTGTGCTCGAGTGCAGATTACTCACGATGATTTTCTTGCGCTCGAGATTTTTCATCACTATATATGACAGGAGTGTTTCTGCGCTCGAGCGCAGCTGCCCACCGACGGATTTTGCGCTCGAGCGCAGGATTTTTCCCTCACTATATAGTGACGGGAGAGCGGTTTCTGCAACTCGAGCGCAGATGCTCCAACGGACGGATTTTCTGTGCTCGAGCGCAGGATTTTTTCCCTCACTATATAGTGCGGAGGTGTTCCTGCACTCGAGGCCAGATGCTCCACTACGGATTTCTGTGATCGAGTACGCAGGATTTTTCCCTCACATAGTGACGGAGGGTTTCCTGCACTCGAGCGCAGATACTCCGCCGACGGAATTTCTGCGTTCGAGCGGCAGATATCCACTACCGGATGTTCTGCGGAGGGGTGCAGAAGCTCCAGAGTGGATCACTTACATACATGACAAAAGTGGCGTAGCTAGGATGTCTATTGGGGGGGCCAGTGTACGCATCTCAACCGACCGAAAATGGGTAGGGTCCAGGGGCCGCCTTAGGGCCCCTGTTGGGCCAGGGGAGAAGCCCGGCTGGGGTCGTGTGGGCTAACCCCTGTGGAAAATTTGGGTTTTATATGCTTTAAAGTCTTCTGAGGGCATTTTTGGACGATTTTGTAAAATTTACTTGTCGCACGATGTACAGTGAAATGTAAACCTATACTTTGCCAACAATCCGGCCTGCAAGTGCCATGACCTGAACTTTTCAAGTGACAACGGCGGGATCATATCAACCGGCGAAATCAATATTGGGGGCTGCGGCCCCCCTGCCCCCCCCTAGGGCTATGCCCCTGAGAAAAACCTTTCAAAATCATTACACTGAAATGATTCCTGTAAACCAATGTTGAATGAAACATAGATTTCCCTTCTGAGAGTGAAGCCCCAAAATACTATTTTAGCACCCCTAAAATGAGAAAATGTCTCAACAGTGACCAAAGGTCACACCCTGTCGACCTTAGCTCTCCTCAATTCCGTTTTTTTTTTGGCCGCCTACCAACGGCCGCGTGTACCGAAGCTCTGTCATAGCAAAAATTAAACTGAGATTTTTGATACAGGACTAGTTGTCGTCAGTCCTCCTACTACTATTCCATAACTATCTGGATATATTACTGGATGATTCGGGACGGACGATTTGGACGGAATAAACAGGCGACTTCTGATTATGCTCGTCGGAGAAGCTTTTTTGTGTATCCTTTTTTTGCCGCGATGCGGTCAGGTCTGTTTAGCGGGAAGGAAGGTAAACAAAGGCAGCCATTGCCGCAAGTGTTACGTGCTTTGGATGTCTTGCTTTGTTGTGAGCTGTTCTGTTTCTTTGTAAGTTGCATTACTATCAATAAAACCGTTCTTTTGGGTGAGTGTTTCTATTATTTGATTCTTTGCTGTGGTTATTTTAAAAAATATGTGAAAATGGACTTTGGAAAATTCTTTCCGTGTGTGACTTTGTTAACGCGACCGGGTATCTTGTCTCCGCGTTGGCGGGACGGGTCTTACCGCGGCACACCTTTGTTTTTGATCGTTCGCTTTCGTTCCGGCGCTGCGCGCCTTCTGGCCGCTCCCCCACTTTGTCAGCGTTCATTTTGCGACTGCCGCCCCGCAGACCCCTTTTTTTCGTGTCTGCGTTCAGTATGGGTCTTGCTTCGCTGTCGATCCGTTGGTGTTGTTCTTTGCTGTGGCCTTTTGGTTCAATGGTCGCATTTTGAACAAAGGTTTACATGTTATTGTTTCGCTAAGGAAAGGGGGGAGGGTGGTGTCGGGCTCCGGTCGAGGTTATCAAAGGCGGCCCCTCTGCTTTGGGAGCAACTAAGATGTGGTTGCGTGGCTACTCATGAGAGGTTAGTAGGGCGTTCTCTTCTCGGGAGTTCTAGTGTCTACCTCGCTACGGCAGCTGGGCTCGCAATGGTCTAGCCCTGGGGCTTCTCCGGGGCGGGCTAGCGCGGTCTGCTCTGCCTTTTCCTTGGGGATTTTGGGGCTGCCGACATTCCGGTACGGCAGGCCTCTGGGTTGGGGCTTTTTTTTCCCCCCAAGTTTTTAAAGGGGGCGTGCTAGTTGGCCGGCTCCAGGGGGCCAGCCTTGCTAGCACGCGGCCGGCGCCGGCTCGCCTGATTTAGCTCGTTGTTTTATCGGTGCAGGCTAGAATGGTCTGCTCTGCCCTTCCCTGAGGGATTGGGCAGCTGCAGTCCGTCCGGTAGCAGTGTGTTGGCTATGGTGACGCTCACCAGGGTTTTCTGGGCGACCATTCGCCAGACCGACACGTGGCGCTCGTGGTTTAGGGGTCTCGGACCATGCGACCACGCCTGCCGTGGATACCAGTCTCGGGGCTTGATCGTCCAGCCGGAGGTGGTTTCACGGTGCCCCATTACGGGGCGCCGCGGGGTGTCGTTTATGCCACTGTGCTCCCCGCATGGCAGCCTGATAGCCGAGCGGTTTGTAAATCTGGACGTGCTGCCATGCTTCACAAGGATTCACGGGCTAGGTGGGGAGCGCAGTGATTTCGACAGAGGTTGGTCCCCGCTCCACGAGGGGGTGGAGGTACCGTGCGACGAGTAATGGTGGGGTAAAACAGCAATGGTTCCCGCTATGGTTCAGAGTTACGTCACCACTCGTGGCTAGCCTTTTTGGGGCTTTAGGCCCGGGGTTAGTCTGGCTCCGGCTGCATGCTTCACCAGGCCTCAGGCTAGGTGGGGCGCGCAGGGCTTCGCCAGGTTGGTCCCCGCTCACGCGGGGTTACGTGTGCGGTACTGGTTTCGCGGTTCGTCCAGCGCTAGTTCCCGCTACGGTTCGACCTGTTACGGTACACCCCGTGGGTGCTTCCGTTTCGGCGCCCTCGTGGGGAGCCTTCGGGGCTTGCCTCCGCGGGGTGGAGGCTAGGTTGCAGGGCTGCAGATGCCATCTCAGGGCGCGATGAGTGGCCGTGCGAGCCCATGTAGCGATAAGTATCTCGCGGGTTGAATAGCTAGTGGTTTCCGGGGGACATTCTAGGGCTTTCTCCCCGCCTTCGGTGCGGAGTACTCCTCCCTTTATAGCGTCTACCTCTTCGGAGGTGATCGGGCTTGGGTTGATGTTTACACTCAATCCTCTTTGCCGCCGCCTCCTTACCGCAAGGGGTTGCGCATGCATGGGTTGGACCGTTATCGCCGTCTGGAGTTGATTTCGGGCTTGAATCACAGGACTGGTCCACTTTACGGGGCTGCTTGCATCGAGTGTGTTTGTCCGCATTCCCTCCTGGGTTGACTTTCAAACTCACGGCGCCGCGAACTGTCTCCCGCGGGGATGTCGCGCCGCCGGGCTCGGGCATCCCCCCGGGGATGCGGTAGGTCGCGGCGTTCTCTCGGGTACCTAGAAGTCCGCTGTCTCCCTTGGGGAACTTGGCTCCAGGCTATGATGCAGCTTCGCTGCTACCATCCTGGGGATCAGCGGGGACTAGCGCCGCTTCCGAGTCTGGGGCCTAGTGACAGTTGCAGTTAATGGCGGTTAGTCCTGTCCCTCCTTGGGGTTTAGACCATGTATCCAGCTTGGGTGCGATATGGTTATTGGGGCTTAGCACCCGATTCCGGAGGCGTGGCCTTGAGCTGGCGGTCCTTGAATTAGGCCTGGCAGTAGGCTTGGGGCTTTCATCGCATAGCCTTGCTACTCGACTTAGCCCTACTCTCCATTAGGGGTTGGTAGATGGCACTGGTTTTTCTCGCAGCTTGGCTGGACCCTTATCGGGCCTAGCCTGACCTAGGGCTGATGTCCTGTTGCTGGGTGTGTTACCTTGGCCCATTCAGGGTTATGACGGCCTGTGCCTATGCAGGTCTGGCGTGTTGCGCCTACACGGGGATTCACTGAGCCGGCCTAGCCTGGTGGTAGGGCTTTAGTCCTTCTCCATTGGCCTTACACCCCGTACAGGGACCCTGATCATCGCGCCTTGGCTGTTATCCATTTGCCCTCCGTCCTGACTCTTTGTGCGGGGCGAGGGACCTCTGGCATTCATGCCGGATGGTTGCCCTAGGGGCCTAGCATTGCGTGGCGTCTCGGGCTTTGGTATTCAGGTCTTGATGTGTTGTCGGGTTCCCTCTATGGGGCTTGGCTCCCACCCAGGTGGATGCCCTCGCCCCTCTGGGCTCATGTTGGTTGGGTCTGTTGTATAACCTTACCTGTGCTCCCAGGCATTACTCCTCGCCATTGGGGCTAGCCCTTGAGGTCTTTAGACTTTTGCCTGGACACTGTACACTGTTGGGTCGGTTGTCTTGACCGTGGCTCCATTCTCCCGTTTGTTCGGGAGGTACGGATGCTTTGGACAGTTCTCGCAAATTACTTGCTCGTCTGATGACTAGCCTGGTCCAACTGTCTCCCTCGGGGGGACCTGACCACGGAGTTTTGGTAGGCTCGACGGCGCCCCTCTTTGGGGCTCGTTGTACGGGCCTTAGCGTCGGGCCTCGTTCCGGCCTGGCGTTGGGGCTCGTTCGGGCATAGCGTTGGGGCTCGCGGGCTAACGCGTTCCCGGGCTTCAGGCACGGGTTGTGCTAACGATTCGTCGGGGTTTGTCTTAGGGGGTTCCCCCCCGCCCCTCCAGCGGTTTTCAGGCTCCCATAAGTTGTTCGATCTTTCACTGCGGGGTTTTTCTTGCCAGCTCTGTTCAATGTGATGCCCGTGGGAATTCCCCTGACGGGGTATTCCCTAGTTTGGTGGGTTCTCCGAACTCGCCTTCAACGCGGGCTTTCTCAGTTGTTTTGGCAGTTGACTCTTGTCTTGTCTTCCCGCCATGCTTGCGGACTGGATTTGTGCTTTTCCACTAGTACACTCGGGGATCTGGGGGCACGTTCGGTTGCTCTGGCTCCTGTTTTACGAACCTGGAGACCTTACATGGTGGGCTTACCACTTCCGACTGGGGATTTTTATCCACTATATCCAGTCGGTCAAAGTCTGTGACATGAACTTTAAAGTCGGGTGGAGCTTTCTCGCTCCCGGGTGGGAAGGGCTCTGGGGTTTGTTAAACCCCGAGCGAGGAATTCTCCCTGTCTGACGTCATAGCGTTTGGTGACGATTTGTTACTCCCTTTTCTCGAGGCTTTTGTGATATTAATCGGTATCTCGCACGTTCGGGTAGCACCTCTACGGGTTTTGCTCTATTCACTTTCTTTAATCAGGGAGATATTGTGTCGAAGCGCTAGGCTGCACGAGGACCTCTTTCGGGTTGGCATCCTTGTGCCCGTAGCCGGGAGTCCGCTACGCGGCTACTTGTTTGCCTCCTCGATACCGATTTGTCGTTCGGACCAGAAGATCCCTCATGTTAGGATCATTCGTCCGTCTACGATTTGTCACCGCTCTCTGCGGTGCAGTAGCCACTGGTTAGGCTTCTGATCGGGCTTCCACGCGCAGTTAGTGAGCTCTCGGCTCGGGTCGCATCTCGGGGCTCGACTCTTGTTCCTGCAGAGCTAACCTCTGGGTTCGCCCCTCTGGTAGATTCTCGGTGGTTTACCCACTTCGTCTACCTTTCGGGCCAGGATTGACTCTGTCCCGATCTGGGGAAGTGCTAGTTTTCATTCAGCATTGACGCTCTTCGGTAGCCCGGTTCTGGTGCCGCGGCTCCCGGATGTGCGGGTCTGCTAGTTCTCTCGGTTTCTGTTACCTCCGAGTCGAGGCCTGGCAATCGTCCCTCCCATCTACTGGCTGGACAGTATGAGGTGGGAGGACGTTCGGTTATTTTGAGGCTTTGTTGGCTTTGTCTCGAGTGTCCGTGTATGGATTTTCGGTCGACTAGCTCAGCCTACACAGCCTAGGTATTAGGTTCGCTCCTGCGGTGACGGTGGTTCGGTTCCATTGACTCCTGCAAGGCTGTCAGTTTTCTGACCCGAAAGCTAGTCCCCTCGTGGGGTCTGAGTTCTATCGGCGATTCGGCGAGTTTCTTGGCGGAACCCCCAATCGTCCTTTGGATGCGGCGTCGCTCTAGCCCTCGCCATTTATTATATTTCGGGTACCTTTCCCGGCTGGATTAGCCCGGCGATTTCCTTTCATTGTAACTTCTTCCTCAGGGTCAGGGTCGGACTTTCTCTAAGCCCTCCACGGGCTGGGGCTTAGCCTTCATTCAGTCTCTCAACTTTATCTCCCCGGGCCTCATCTGTGGGGGTTCCTCTGTGGTGTTCTGATCGCACCAACCTATCTAGGGGGCCCCCCTCCCGTTTTTTGGGGTTAGGCTACTTTTGCCCCCGAGTCTTCGCGGGTACGCCGGCGCTTATGGGTTCCTTCCCGTATCCTCAGTTGTTCGCAAAGCTGTGAGGCCTTGTTCTCCGCCTTTGACGCGGGGTGCTTGGGGCCCTTTGTCCAGGGCGTACGTCGCACTCCAGTTCTTTAGAGTCATTTTTCTTCCTCGCCTACTAGGCTTGGGTTTTTCCCTGCGGGATTCTCAGCTTCTGGCTTCCACCCCAAAAAAACTTGGCCAGGTCATTTTAAACACATTATTAAGTCTAAGTTCCTATTACTCACCCTGTGTTACTCCACTGTCTAGGTGAGTTCTTGGCTTCCTGACTTTTAGGACTCTAGATTCCAGTGTTTTTCGACTGGCGTTTTTGGTATACCTTGACTGCATGCTATGGCTGCTCTCCGAATTATCATGTTCCACCTCCGACGAGTGAGTCAGTCTGGTGTGGATTGAAATATGTTTTTGTTTTTTGTTTTTGGATTGCACGGGGGTAATGCATAGGTTCAGTAAAACATTGTTAGTACGGAAATCAGTTCAGGGTAATGATTTATTCAAAACACACATGTGTTTATAAACATCTAACTGAAGCCTGATTTCCTTTCCCAATGTTACTTCCCGATTCCAGGCCTTGACCCACAACATGATATGTGAATGCGTCCATGTGGCTCTGAGCCAAAACGGACTTGGGGAAGAGTAATGGCGGACAGGGGTTTGCCTGGGGTCACTGGTTGAGACCATTTCTCTTTTAGGGGTTGCTTAAAATAGGTATTTGGGCATTCCACTTCTCAGAAGGAAATGCATATGTTCAAGTCAACATTGGAAAGGAATAGGGCTTCAGTTAGATGATTTATAAAACAAATTGTGTTTTGGAATAATTTTAGGTGTTCATGTATACATTTTGAACTAATCACAGAGCTGCATTTCAGAAAAAAATTCTAGAGAATTGCAGAGACACCAATTTCTTAAAGGGTGGAGGTCGGGCATCCCACAGCTTGTCCCCCAGGGATATTACCTCAAAAATGTGGTGGTGGAGTTTTGATATCAATTGAAAACGTGGCCTTAGTAATCCACGTGTGCCCAATCTTACGTGCAAATTCGGATGCTCTGTAGAAATTCGCAATTTTGTATTTTCGTCCGCGGAACACGGACAGAAATTAGAGTACAGTAGCCTATGGGGACCGGGGAGGAAACGAGCAATTGCTCATAAACACAAACGCAAGATCGGGATCAGCTCCAAATTTGAGAATTGAGCTTTTATCAAGGATATCTATAGGATCTTTGAAATAAACAAAATGTGCTGAAATCACGAAAATGCACCTTTAATCCAAGCTATTTTCTGGTATGATCTTTCACCATCAGGCTGTAACGGCAGGTTTCTTCTACCCACACGGCCAAGTCAGCAAGGGTGGGCCAGGACAAGACATTGATTGAAGCACCAGCAGACCGTCATGGTTCATCATAGAGCCTGTCTATTTGAGGAAAAGCAGACAAGGGGATCATGCTCATGAGCTGGGTTTACCACAACAGGAAATCCATGAGACAGGTAAATAAAAAATTTATGCAACTTGGGTTTTATATAGCGCAGTTAGATAAATCGTTGCACTTTTGCAGTGTTGCTTTTTCATCAGAATCCATTTTTCTCAACAGAGACTGCAGAACTACCACATAATACATATCTTGATTGGTATCAGGACACAAAATGGATAACCGATAGTCCCAAATCAAACGAGTTGCTTAAGACATCGATGTATTATACCATCAGTCTTAAAGTTATCTCTGATTTGCTCATTACATGCATTATATTCCAAGTAACCAATCAAAAGTAGTTTAAAAGGTAATGGTTGATATAATAACCTCGTCCCAGGGGACCGTCAGATTTTACAAAAGTGGCACCAAATTGTTGGTCTCGGAAGAAAGCTACTATTTTTTCATTCCCCTTTGATAATCTTAGAGCTAAAGGTGTGGTTTAGATGATGAGGCCAACAATATTGCCCCATTTTGTCAAGCGATATTACAATTTGACAGGTACTCCCTGAGGCTTACACAATCACATTTTAGCTCTAATTCAAAACGGGTTGATCAAATAGTGGCGCAAACTTTAACGATGGGGTTTTGTTGGGGTGAAGGCCATTCTATGGAGAATGAACAATTTAGAGATCTAATCACGTCTTCCCCCTGTAAGCACAACAACCTATCAGCACTCGATTGTGTATAGTCCCTAATAGTCCCCAATTCACCACTGCATAGAAAGAGTTGAGCAAGGTAAAGTGCACAAACAATTTTGGCCACAGCAGAGACTTGAAACCAACAACCTTTTAGATTAATGAATCGCCACTTCTACCACATGTGCCCGGTACTGTAGAAGACAAGACTACAAAAAATTGAAAGTTGTGCGGACAGTGCAGATGAAAATTAAGACAGCCAGCTAATCAAGTTATTTAACACTGTCTATTATACTACAGCTCTCAAGTAGGATTTATTAAAATGTGACCTGGGTGAGGGAGGAAAGGCACAGAGTCTGGTCGGATATTTTAATAAGCGCCCGAGCCAACACGCCCAAAGTTGTGAGGTGAAAACCCGCGGTATCCAAAGTGTCATCTTGTAAGGGGCTTCAACCTAGCAAAATATCTCTCTGCACAGGTTACATGGCCAAATGAAGAAGTTAAGTACCGGCCATTATTCAAGTTGGGAATGGTAACAGGCTTCGACTATAGAGGGTGTAGCAATCCCCTGCAGCATTAAACATTGGTGTATAGTCTGGCTCAGCGCTTTCAAAAGAGAATAGGGACCACTCCGTTCCTGTATAACAGGTCCGTCCCCTGTACCTTTACCGTTAATACAGCACCACTTTCCTCTCGGACCATATTCAAACAAGGGTCAACCAAACCCCCAGTATGGCTCCACGTTTCAAAAAGAGAAGGGCACTCCGTTCCTGTTACCACAAGTATGTCTCCCTTTACCTTTACCGTTAATACAGAACCACTGTCCTCTCTGACCATATCCAAACAGGCACCAAAACCCCACATGTCTGGCTTCAATCGCTTCAAAAAGGAGAAAGGGGGGCAGGGCACTCCGTCCTGTATACACAACGTCTGTCCCCTTACTTACCATAATACAGGCCACTTTTCTCTCTGACCATATCCCACCAAGTGTTCACCAAGCCCCCAGTATGGCTCAATCGCTTCAAAAGGAGAAAGGGCACTCCGTTCCTTATACACAAGGCGGTCCCCTTCCCTTTACGTTAATGACAAGAACCACTTTCCTCTCTGACCATATTCCAACAAGGGTCAACCAAACCACAGTCTGGCTCAATCTTCAAAAGAGAAAGGGAACTCCGTTCCTTATAAACAAGTATGTCCCTCTTTACCTTTACCGTTAATACAGAACCACTTTCCTCTCTGACCATATTCCCAACAAGGTCAACAAACCCCAGTCTGGCTCCTCAATCGCTTCAAAAGAGAAAGGGCATCCGTTCCTCTATACACAAGTCGGCACCTTTACCTTTACCGTTAATACAGAACCACTTTCTCTCTGACCATATCCCACAAGTGACGTCACCAAACATCAGTATGGCTCAATCGCTTCAAAGAGAACAAAGGGCACTCGTCCTCTATACACAAGGTCTGTCCCCTTTACCGTTAATACAGAACACTACTCTCTGACCATATTCCAAAACAAGGGACACCAAACCCCCAGTCTGGCTCAATCACTTCAAAAAGAAGAAAGTGCACTCAGTTACTCGATACACCCAAGTCTGTCCCCTTTACCGTTAATACAGAACCACTTTCCTCTCTGACCATATTCCCAACAAGGGTCACCAAACCCCCAGTCTGGATCAATCGCTTCAAAAGAGAAAGGGCACTCCGTACATGTATACAACAGGTCATCCCCTGGACCTTTACCATAATCAAAGCACTTTGTTTTCTCTCTGACCATATTCCCAACAAGGGTCCAAACACAAGTCTGGCTTCAAAATCGCTTTCAAAAGAGAAAGGGCACTCCGTTCCTGTATACAACCAATCTGTCCCCTGTACCTTTCCAGAATACAGAGCCACTTTTCTCTCTGACCATCTCCCAAACAAGGGTCACCAAACCCCCAGTCTGCTCAATCGCTTCAAAAGAGAAAGGGCACTCGTTCATGTATAACAAGTCTGCCCCGGTACCTTACCTTAAAATTACAGAGCCACTTTTCTCTCTGACCATATTCCCAACAAGGGTCACCAAACCCCCAAGGGATTTGCAATCCCCTTGGGGTCTCAACACAAATGATCATATGAGAATGTGCCACATGGGTCTCATTTTCAGCTTTCTGCTATTTCCTGCTATTACCTTTTTCTCACCTTTCTTCTTCCTTGACTTTTCTTTCTCCCTTTCATTCCTCCCCTCTTTCCCTCTTCTTCCTCCTTGGGGGTGTTGCACACTGGTAATCCAGGGTTAAAGCAATAATGGCACATTTTTTGACGAGTGCCCCCAATTTTCAAAACTTGATATTTTGGCACAGTTACGTTGGTAATTGTCTAAGAAACTATAAGCGATTTTGTAATTAGAATTGGGATCCCAGATTGGACTTAACGGCAGAGCTGGAAATGCTAGGTTTATGTCCGTCCATGATGAAATAGTGCCACCTCGAGAAAATAACCTCTAACTTGACTTGCCTGAACCAATAAAACAACTAATGGATGAGCGTAGACACGTACATGGCGCTGTTTCCCGGCTATTTCACATTGGAAGGCTGTTTCCAGCAGCCGTTGAATTATTATCGGAGATCTCAGATAATAATTATTCTAATTAAAAAATTCCTTCGTTTGTGACACATAGACATTTTCGAGCTTAACCATTCACAGGTATAGTTTACTAGCCAGTTACCAATGCAACCGTGGAAAAATCTCACATTTTTTGAATAATTGGGGGCGCTCTTCAAAAAAATGTGCTATTATTGCTTTAATTTACTGAGAATCGAAAAGGTATCTGTGATTGTTTGGATCCTTTTTTTACAGTGCTTGGTAAATCACCATGCAGAACTTGCTAGGGAGTTACAGACAAGACACTTTCAAACAGCAGTATTGTGTGTTTTGTCATGTGAATGCAAAAAGGTTGTAAGTGCAATAGCTGCCATTTGTCAGAAATTCCCATCACCATACTATTATGTAAATCTGGTAGACGTTTCATATAGAAATCCCATTGATGCAAATGAGGTATTGCCATTCATTCCGTCAACCGCCACTGCACAACGTCGTACAGCGCATGACGGAATCAATTGTAATACCTCATTTGCATCAATGGGACTTCTATATGAAACGTCTACCAAAAAAATTTTGTCAGTGGCTCTTGAAATAGTTCAAGCAATAAAGCCGCCTGAAGAACCATTTCAAGGGTCACTGACTCAAGAAAAAAATAGTTATCCTAATACATGGCAGCACACAGATCTATCACATGGCAGCTATTGATTGCACTTACAGCCTTCTTGCATTCACATGACAGTGGATTATCTTGTATTTTGGCAGTTTTATTATTTCATATAATAGCTGCCTTTTAGGGTTTGGTTTAGAGTTTAGGTTATGGTTAGTGTTAATAAACATAGCAGCTATTTAATGAATAGATTAAAAACTCCTTAGTACAGAATTACGTGACAGTGTGTAATCTATACTTTCATTCCGAATCCCTTGAACCTTATTACTCAGAATGCGTGAGTGCGACCCCTAAAAAATCTGAAAACGCACATAAATTTGGTAAAAATGACCCAAAACAGGCTGAAAATAAATAAAACTGGCGGAAATTTGGGAGTAGAAATAATCTGAATTCAGATAAAAATTTGAATCTGGCCATCTCTTATTACTCCAAAGTACGAATAGGCGTGCTTCAGCCCAAGCAATATTATGACCAACGCCTAAGGGAAATACAAAAGGGGCCACGTGCCGTGCCACAAGCACATCACACTTGCCCACTTTGACACCAATAACAGTCCCAAAGGATTATGACTGCGATTACACTAAGTTTGGAGTAACAAACAAAGTTGACCAGTGTTTGGTAAAAATTGTGGTGATAACCATATATGTTGTTGTTTGTATCACTGCATACAAGGTATAGAGATAGAGAACTCCTGCTCTTGGAGTAGCCCCGCACTACTACAAGGCCAAAGAACTAGAAGACGGATCAAGAGAAAGATGCCGAAGAATACTGGAAAGTCAGAGATGAGTTAAGGTGATATACAAGCAGGTAGAAGATGTCCTGAAAACGGAGTTCATGGCAATCAAGTTGGCAGCCATCTTGCATCACCTTGGAAGAAATCTGCCGACCTGAATAAGTTTCCCACCAGGTGGAATTCCTTGTAAGAGCAGATTTGGGCAGAGCATTGTTTAGGTTGCCTTGTGCTACTTTTGAACTACTTCAAGTCACGCCACAGTTTCTGTTACATGACAAATGCGCGGCCTTTTCACTGCGTGCAACAGCCGTGTTTCTTGTAACAGATGTGCGCCGTTTGGCGGCTACGAGTGTAACTTGCCAACATGTATGCATTATTGTGCGAGCTTATACGATGTATCAATTGCACTTGTCCAAACTGAACTGTCTCTGAGGGAATATTGACAAAGGCCTCGACTGTTACAGTCTGCCGATTCCCGTAAACCAATTTTCACGTTCGTTCACCGCCTTTTGATCTTCCGCGTTAGAATTGCCAGAGCTTTGACAGCACAGGGACATAACAACGGCCCCATAATGCAGTGGGCACACAGCAACCAGTTTCTGCTAAGTCAGATGATGTACTGTTGTGGTGTCATCAATTATGGCAGATGGCATTGGATGACAGAACAAAATGGTTTGACGCAAATCGTCCCAATGGCGGCCCTGGGGTGTCACCAATTTGCTAACTCACAGTGAATTTCCCATTGTTTTCTTCCTGAAATTATGATAATATTACACTGGGAAGCAGTAGTTCTTGAGGAAGATGTGTGTGAATGTCAAAGATCAGGGATAACTTTGAAGATGAAGTGTGATCCGTTTGGCTTTTCCATTAAGGGCTGTAAGCTAACTTAAATTTGTGGTTCAACCATAGAAGATCAAAGTCGAGAGATGACAGGTTAATGAAAACCCCGGGGGGGTTCTCAAGTTTGGTTGTGGTAGGGATAAGCCTCCGAGAGTCTGGACGTAGGGCCCCATAACTATATAACCATTTTTTTTGCCGAAAAAGGAACCCATAGCCTTATACCAGAGATGGCAAATTTTGGGCCAAATTTGGTATTTTTTCCCTCAAAATTTTGACATTTTTAAAAGCAAATTGGACACTTTTGGGCTTCAGAATTGAAGGAAATTTGACTAATATTTCCAACAATTTTTAGAAAATTTGGCTTCCGATTGGAGAAAAATTTTACTAATTTTCCATTTTTTTTTAACAAGTTTTAATTTGTTTTTTGAAAAAACCCCTTGCTATACCAAATTGATGAAAAAGGGGTCATTGGATCTACCAAAAACTGAAAATGAGACCGATGTTCGTGGCACGTCCATATGGTCATTTGTGTTGAGAACCCCCCCCAATGACACGTTGGCCTATACCTTGAATTGTAATAGAGGGCGCTAGAGCAGATCAGCCATATAGAGGTGCAACACGAGATTTGCATGAAGATTAGACTTCTCAAAAGTTAAAAACAAAAGGCGATTTTTGATTTTATTTTGGTAATTTCATATAAAAACATAGGCCCAATTTCATATTTTCCTCCAATACATATATTAGAAACAAAGAAATACTTCTTGCTTTAATACTTTCAAGTGGGGATATTTCTAATGGAAAGTTAACATTGGTACAGTAACATAAATTAGGGGTTCATAGTTTTTTCAGGACGCCTGATGTGTGCAACCTCTCATCGCACCTTTAAGGAGGCAGGTACACACAGAACACAACACAACAACACCACCTAAAAATAATATAATATTATTATCATCATCCTCTAACAGTGTAATATGTGAAATCTTATCATTCATTAGTATAATGACTCTTTTTTTTTGTTATTTAAGATTTAATATGCAATAGCCTTTGCAAAATTACTATTCAGATCTTTTGACGGAATAAACCGCAAAAAATAGATGGGCCTTAAGGGAAATACAGAATTTCGCCTTACGCCCACTGAGTTGCATAACAAAAGATAATTTTGCCTTAAAGGTGCTTGTTGTCACAGTCCGATCCATGGTCTATTGTGTTCTCTACTTGATTGAAAGCATGGGCACTGCACATACGCCCCATTACGGCCTATCAGTACTGTGGGAAACAAAACTTGCGGTTTTTGATGGTTAGAAGCAATAATGCATATTGCAAGCCCTATTCAATACTGTGCTAATATTGATGGTTAACCACTAAAACAGCAGTTTTTTTTGTTCATATCTTGGGAATGAAATGGATTTCAGTTCAGGTCGGCTCATATTTCAGGAATGACAATGAAGAAAATACGGCCTTTCAATCTGGTAAACATCAAAAATCGATACTACTTCCTGGGTAAATCAGGTGGGGTCCCAAACACGATTGGAACATGCAACCTTTAATGCTGAATTAGTCATACAGTGAAAACTCTTTTTATAACAAAGTCGTCGGGGTCGGCAAAATCATTTGTTATATCCGAACTTTGTTGTAACCGTGAATCTGCTTATTTTAGCCCAACAGTACCCAGATCATATAAACAATATTAATGTTTTAGTACACATACAACACCCACTAACAACATGTAAAATAAGCCAGGAAAGTTTTCAATCTTTATAAACATTCAGTACGAAATTTTGATGTTGAAAATTTTGACACACATGAATGTGTATTTTCTGTTTCAATTACACATTGTACATACATTTTGTACCGAGTAAAATTTGGCATGGGTACCGAGTAAGAATGGCTTGAATCTCTATAAAGGAAACTCACAACTGAACAGTTGATGGACAGTCCCGAGTCACCAGTTCGTCGTCGTACTGTGTTATTCAAAGGTTTCCCCTTCAGTTGGTGTATTCTACAGCATAAACAATTTTCAAACGGTCCTAGTTTCCGATATTGAATTTGCGTTCTGCAATATAACTTCGGGATTTCCCCGTGCATCAGGTGATGCATGTGACAATATGCCAGATCACCGTGATCAGATCGTGTGTAATTGGCTTATGCATGTAGGCTTATGATTTTCATCAAAGGGTAATAGTGACATCTTCATTCAATTATTTTTTTCATGAACAGGGAGGCATGCCAGGAAGTGTGATGTGTGGATTTTTATACAAGGAGGACCTCTTGTTTCTCTAAATGGTATATTTAGGAGCATATTGTTTGACATTCAAAAAATGCATGTAACACTGAAACAAAAAAGAAAGTATAACGCCAGACCAAGAATAGTGTACAGGAATTTATTGATGCAGCAAAATATTTGCCGTACTTCGTACAACGAAGTGGAAATTCCCAAACCGCCACCGTGCCTTACAGACTGCAGTCTAAGCAAATGTGGCTCGGATGGGTACCTGCTCTCGAATGCTTTGCTGCAGAGGGTAGTGTGGTCGGATCTACGAATATGCATGACAATTGATTCGGAATGAATCTAGGGATTTATTTACTTGCGAAATTTTCATTCGCAATGCCAAAGTAAGAGTAAGTCATTCGAAGGTTAATTCGTATATGCGAGAAATAAAATGAATTAATAGAAGTGTGAGTGAAGAGGTTCGTAAGATCCGAATTTGTTATATACAATCGTTGTAAACACGTGTTTTGTACAGAAAAAGAGGCCGACTAGTCGGGACCAGCCGTCCACTCGGAGTACGCGGGGTTTTGGTGTGTAGCCGATTTCGTACGAGTTCCACTGTAAATAATAATAAATTTAATAGTTTTTTTGTTTTTTTAAGATTTCCAACAAGAACTCAAAGTAGTCTATACCCTGACAAACACATACAAATCAAAACAAAAACAGCTATGAGCAGTGAAAAGCTGAGAAAAATGCGGGTTTTGAGCTGACTTTGAAGTCTGGAGCTGGGGATCTGCGAATGATGTTTGGAAGTTGACTTCCAACAGAGAAGCAGCTAAATGCGTTCATTGGCTGATTTAAGGTGACCCGTGAAGTTATAACTTAACACTTTTTCATGGTTCTGCTGTGGTACAAAGAAATTTGGTATTGTACAGGTTTGGTAAAAGTCCCCGGTTACAATACAATATGCTTTTTGAATAGTGTATCGCATCAGACATTTTAAGCGAGACCAACATCATTGAAACAATGTAGCGTTCAGATATAGGCTGTTTGATTATGTGATCAGATCGCCCGTTAAACTAGAACATGTAACGCAACATTTGGTTTTAGTGAGCCTGCTCTTTTATTGAATGGGCTTTTTGCGTATGATACATTATATAATATGGATGGCTTTTTCGTATGATACAAGCATATTTTTCGAGCGAGTGCAATATATTTGATCATTACGAAAAAAGCCATTCAAAATTATATTTAAATATAGGCCGACTCAAACAAACGTGACAGGGTTTGTAGTTCCAACTGGCGAATGCGAATGATTCGGTTTCAATAATGGCATTCTGGCTAAAAGCCGGATGTGGAGACAATATAAAAGATATATGTTTGCCTCTGGGGACTTTTCCAAAATGGTACCAATACACAGATTTTTGCGGAACTCAGGAGCAATGAATATGAATTGTATTTGCACTCGCTAGAAAAATTGTAATCATTTCGACAAGAAGGCAGAGGTCCCTTTTAAAGGGATTTATTATAAGGCTAAGGTTGCACAGCTGAATCTGAAAATGCAAGAAATTTACATCAGATTGAGTCAATTTACTGTCAGAAGGCTATTATGCCTAAGGTTATGATCGTTATTGCCATATAACTATTAAAACTAAGATATATTTTGGATGAAAGGGGAATGTTGACTTGGAACAGGGCACTTCTTGGTGGGCTATTTATTATTAATTTCCTGGACCATGGTAAAACTGTTTTTAGTGTTCAAAGAAAGTCCCAATGTATGGCATTTTGCGGGATTTCCTGATTTAGACACATCACTGACGTGCCTCTTAAAGGGGGTGACCGCTTATCAACTACTCCCTCCCATTTACTCAAAGTGAGATTGTTAATATCAGACTAAAGTGTCTTAGTTACCCTAATTTGCACTTGTTGTTATGAACACTAACATATACTAATGTGGTATACCATAGTCAATTTAGTACATAGTTTGCTTCCAAATGACTTGATGAATTACTCAAACATTTGTTTGTATTATAGGGTGTATT
Organism: Ophioderma brevispina; assembly: GCA_023653785.1. Lineage (NCBI taxonomy): Eukaryota > Metazoa > Echinodermata > Ophiuroidea > Amphilepidida > Ophiodermatidae > Ophioderma > Ophioderma brevispina. The sequence continues at coordinate 7,597 of JAMKCH010038250.1, read as the reverse complement.
TCCATTTGCGGGAAGCATTATCATAGGACCATTATTCAGGTCCTACATTAAGGTTGACGTATTAAAATGCAATAATCACTATCACTAAGGTGTCTGACTGTACAGTGAAACACACACAGAATCAAAACATTGATGTTCAAAACAACTTTTTATTATCAAATTTTTAAATACAACAGGTTTACTACCGTGAACAGTAATGTGAGAGCATGCATAAAAATTGTGCTTGCTTGTAAACAATTTGCTTTATGACAATAATTTATACAGATATATTTAAATAGTATATTACAAACAAATAAATAGCTTTACTTTTTTGTGTGTGCTCAGTCGGTTAGCTTCATATAATGATGTTCTTCCTCCAGTCAGTGCAATATTCAGTAGTCGCGAGCAATAAATCGCGACGTTGGTTACAAGCGCGTTTAAAGCCGGCACTTAGATGGGGCAAGAAATATCTGCCGTGACCGTGTGTTGTTGGATTAAATGATTAGTAGAATAGCATGGTTGCTGTATCTTACAACACAATAGGGCTCATCTGCACCCACAATACACCCATTCCATCAAAACTTTGGAACTTGGAATGGTGGGTTGCAGAGAAAGAAACCTAAAACACTTACGTAACACAAACTAATCCAATTTGAATTATTAGGTAGCTTTTCAAAACTGCTGTTTGCATTAAAGGGACATAATGGCATGGAATCCCTTCACAAATTCAAACAATTGGATGTTAATTCGTAAAAACCGTGCAAGATTTCACTTGCACGGAAAATGGAAGGTGTTGACATTCCTGAAAGAATTACAGTGAATTGAATACTTTGGGAATTGTCACCAAACTGCAGAACTAGATCAGATATTGAATCTGGTCAAGTGAAAGGTGGATTACCACATGATATACAATAGCAATTGTTGGGGGGGGGGGTGCGATAGCACCTCCCAACACAAATCTGCACAAAGTCCGCTTTATCATTTTTGAAGTTTTGCTTACTTTTTTTGCCTCCGGTCGCGATATTAAATCACTGATTTGCCGTTAAATGTCCTCAAGAATGTAACTGATACTCATGGTCTGTTTTGAAGTTTGTAATCACGTTACTTAGAAAAAGATCGGAGTTCATATGCGAGTATCAGCGCGCTTCAAGGTTGATAAATGCTGACAGTAGTCATCAGCTTGGCAGGAAAATAATATTAGTTCGTTTTCTTACTAGTACTGGGGACTGTAATGATGTTTTGTTTCGTTTTTTCATATACACTTTGACAACACCAATTTTTTTTTCCAATACAGACTTTCATGGAGAATCTGAAAATCATGGGTGTCATTTTTTAAAATGTGTTTCTTGTGGTTTTATAAGGGGGCAAATTTGTACAGGGTAAAACTATAACAGTGTTTAAATTGTTTTCAAATTTATACCAGTCTGTTCGGCCTGCTCATAAGGTTTCTAAAAGGTATCCGTTTGCCATATTTACGACATATTGTTTTTAGTATGAGATGGGCTCAAGAAAGTTGAAGTCCATTATTATGAATTGTCCCGATTGTGTGAAACTGGTTTAATCGTTCAGTGGGTCATACTTACATAAGAAAATGTATATAGATTCTGTGTTTGCACCTTTCAAAGTGAGACTTTTAGAGATATAACTGTGGGTACTCCCATAGACCCTGTGGACTCATGGCATATTTCCCTCTTAATTATTATCAAAGCGTCATTGACCGCGACCTTTTAATATTTTTCGGCTTCTGTACAGTAAACGCAAATTTGGGCACGTTTTTAGAACAAACCGATGAATCTGAAATTTTAACCCCAGTGTGACCTTGAACCCGTTTACCTTGTAACTCTTGTACTAGAACCCTCAGATAGGCAAACTAAATACTTTTCTGCAATCCTTGAAAGTACTGAACATTAGGTATACTTAACACATTTGCCCACTTTTATATTTTGCCGCCCGTATAAAACTTGCCCCTCGAATCACCCAGAAAACACATTGTTAAAAATGACACCCTGAATTTTGGAATCCTCATCAATTTGATTTAGAAAAACCTTGGTTGCAAGATTGTATATGAAATTTTTCACAAAAATAACAGTTCCACATGTACTTACTTTTTACAAACTGTAACACCCTAAGTGTTTCTAATTTGTAAAAGTACTTTCAGATAAGGGTCCATATGTCTCACTGATTTTGTCAGGCCATTGTGTCCCAACTCTAATTGCCCCAAACTCAGGTCAGAGATATATTAAAGAGAATTGCTTAATGGTCCAGGTGTAAAAAAGTCAGAATGCATGAAGTTGGAATCACAAAAAAGCAAGCAACACTAGTGGTTTGAGATCCGCCCTTGTGAAAATACGAAGCTCAAGCTTTTGGAACCCCTTAGCTGGGAGCAAAATTTCAGAAGTGACCCAATGTCATTGAACTGGATGTTCAGAACCTCATGAAAACACAATATTAACCCAAATGTCATTTCAGCTCCTTATTGTCCGTTTCGCAGTGCGCCCCACTATATAAACCACTGTTCTCAAATTGCGAGGAGTCCTATTCTTCTATAGCTGAGGTCATTTCATTAAAATGTTCTTTTTATGAAATGATCTACGTACTACTATTAATTTTGGAGTTTTAGTGTTGAGTGTGTATGCGATGCAATTTTCAGACACAAATAACATCATTGCATGTTTGAAATGGCCTTAACAAAGCATTCTTTGATTTTAGTCACTCCTGTGAAGACTTGGCTTTTTGGATGGGAGTTTGGTTAAAAGTTGCAGGGATAGATAAAAGGGTGGAGTAACAAAATAGGAGAGTTGTAAGTAAGCAATGAAATCAAGGCCACAACGTAGAGTTATACTACGTAATGATTGAAGCTTTTACTATGTATTGGTTGATATTATTTAAGACGAAGTTTTTAGGTAACCTCTTTATTGAAAAGACAGGAAGGTGTAACCTACATTAAATTTAAAGCTTAAAATTTGAGAATTCAGTTGTAACACATTTTGCGCCCATTGGGGTTTTTTCTATGTTCTTTTGTGAAAGACGGGAAAATGTGCTAACAATCTGTTAAATTTAAAGGCTTAGATACTTGGGGATGCAGTTTTCACACATTTTGACGCCCAATGGACGTTTTTTCATTTTCTTTATTTGAAATGACAGGAACGTGAAACCTATGTTAAATTAAAGCTTATAACTTGGGATTCAGTCTTTAACACATTTGGACCCCTAATTGGGGCGTTTTTTCTATTTGCTTTATTTGAAAGACAGGAAGGTGTAAACCAATGTTAAATAAAGCTTAGAACTGTGAGGTCAAATGTTCACACACCAAGGTAAAGAGAGATCAAGTTTGGTAAACAAAGGGTGACGGTTGTCTAATGCAATCTTATGCTGAATGTATCAAAATCTACTTTAAATCAGTTATGAGATTTTTTTTGTACACGTTTAATGTGTTAAAAGTGAAAACTAAAACTAGAAAAACAGCTACTCCTTTAAATGCCTTTTTAATGTTGTTCTATTTCTTGTAAAATTATGCCTGGGACCGACAGTTTTTTTAATACTTGTTTTTTGTAATGCTTCAGCAACTGACAAATTGTCAAAACATTAAGTCAAACCTGGTAATCATTTTGTGTTTACTGGGATGACGGAACAAAGCTTAACAATCCAAATGGGTGCAGCGAGCTTGTTCAAAATATGTAAAATATAGCACTGACAAATCTAAACGTGTACAGCAAACAGTTTATTGGAAGAAATGTCACCGCTAGGTCATGTACTTAGCTAAAATCACAATTTGTTGATTTCCAAGTTTTTGAGTGCTTCCAAAATGCCTATCTCTCAAATAAGATGGGCAGGAGAGGTTTAACACATTTTCTATACCACTAAGCCAAGAATCATATGGTCTACACAGGCTGAGCTCATGACCTTTGACCCCAAATTCCATATTTTGTCAGCCTGATTGTCAGTTTGGTCAGAAGAACCACTAGCCCAAGACTCATGGAAGCGTTTAGAGATTGACATCTGTTGACCCGACACAGCCTTTGACCTCATTGTGCACATGAAAGTATATTCCATTTTACCTTTGCACTGTGTGCACATCACACATTGCATTTGCTGCAGTAGTGTTGCTTACAGTTGTGTGCCTACAATATTCTTTATCACATGGTGAACAAAGTATAGCATAATATCGAGGGTTGACAAACAGAAGGACGTAACTCACTTTTTGGTGATTTTGAGGTTTTGGTACCAAAAAAATCTGTAACACCTACCGATTCTGAAAACCGTAAGCCTTAACTCAAGTCTACTTCCTATTCCCTATAAAGCAAAATAACACTTCACCACATCTCAATGGTGCACACTTTGTTTACTAACAGAAAGCCTTAACTCTGAGTTACGACCTTCTGATGGTAACTGTATTTGGCCAAACAATGAGTTGAGGCTTCATAGCTTGCACAATTGCCAGAATTGCAACAGCTTTTTAGCTCCCTATCCCACTTATATTGATGATTTCTTTTAAAACATTCCAAAGGGATGACATGCTTAAACATCTGATTGAAATAATGTGTCAATCATAGGCATGATTGAAGATGTAACTCACAGATTACCATTTTCAGTTACCATCAGAAGGACGTAACTCAGCACTTAAAAGAAATATTAAAGAATTTTTTTTAATTCTGCTGTTCATAATTAAAAATTGTTCTTTGTTTACTAAAGTTTATATATTGTTTGTTTACAGTACCATACATGAGCTTTATGAGATGTTTACATTTTGAGTAATGAATAGATTTGCTTAGTAGAAAATATAGGTTTTCCCAGTTAATTTCGCACTTATGTAATTGATTTTAATAAAACAGACAATTGGAATTCGTCCTAAAAATGTGAATCGAGAGAAACGCAAAACCTATTTAATTTTTCAGCAATTGATGTTCATTTTTGTGTCATTGTATTTCAACTGTGTGTCATTGCTATTCGTCAAATTCGTTGACAAATTCGTCCCGCGTGGCGATGACTACTGAATAGAAAAAGCAATTTAGTCATTTATAATTGAATTTAAGAATCTTGTCTTTCATAATCGTCGGGTGATCATTAAATGAAATAGTGTTTATTTCATGATTAGTTCTCACCTGATGGGCCTTATATCTAATTGATAGTGCCGGTGTAGAAGTAATTATGGTCCGGCGTACTCATAGTCCGGGAACAATGGTGACCAATAGGGCAATCGATTCAGTTGACTCTTCACGCGACATTAGTTTCACGCTTTATTCCGTTATCGTCTATGGAGCCCCGGACTGTGGCTCCCGCCGGACTATATCTGCTTTCACACCGGTAAAAAGCGGCCTCCGTGTCTGAGAAAAGGGTGCGGGTGGGGCTGCACTATGCTTATTTGAATAAACTTTCATCTAGGTGGGTGGTCATAAAGGGTAGAATTCCGCCATTGATTAAACGGGTTAAGCCAAAATAGTAAAAAATCGTAAACATTCAAAAGATAAAAAGTTCAAATAAACAAAAACATACATATTTTTATATCGATTTGACAACGTAATATCCTTATTCAACAAATTGGTAAAATTCACTTATTTGCGTAATTTTTAGGTGAAAAGACTCAAACAAGATACAGGCAGAAATTAACACGTTTTGAAGATTCATTGGAGGAAAACATATCAGAACCATCCCCGAGAGAACCATATTTAATGTTGATAATATAGGCCTACACACACGTGACTAAATTGAAAGAGACGATAATGAATATCAATGAAAACGACGAATTTGCTTTTTTAATACGCGAGTCTTGATATTGTCGGACGAATTCGACGAGCAATTGGACGAAAATTAATGACACAAAGTTGAAATACAACGACACAAAAATGAACATCAGTTACCGAAAAATTAAATTGGTTTTGCGTTTCTCGCGATTCACATTATAGGACGAATCCCGAGTGTCTGTTTTATTAAAATCAATTACACAAGTGCGAAATTAACTGGGAAAACCTATATTAAACATCACATTTCTCAAAAGCAGTATTTTTGAGGTAAGGCCTTCTGATTGTCAACCCTCGATATATTATTACACCTCATGAATATCCATGAACTAATCATACCAGTTCATTGGCGGATTCCTTTTACAAGTGCCATTTCCCTAGGGAAAATAGTTTGGACAGCTTCCCTACAACCTATTTGTCAAATACATGGTTTTGGTTTAAATTGGGGAAATTGTTTGCCTTATTTTCCCTCTAACCATATGGTATATTTATTCTGGTGTATCAGACTAGCCTGAACAAAAAGAGTGAATTCACTGCAAAAATTTGAGCAAGTATGCTAACGGACCTTTTCAGATAAACAGAAGAAATATTTGGAGAAAAATACAATGCACATGTACTTCCTTATAAGCTTTTGTACATCCACAAGCGCTTGCCAGTGATGCGCATTACGCAAAGGTGAATAAGCGCTGCGTCCAACAGTTGCCTGTGATGACCGTTAGGACGCTTATCTGGGTCGTCATGTTCGGTAAACATTTCATAACTCGGTCACCTCTTCAGCTTTTACCCCTAATTTCACAGAAGACCACAAAGCAAACCTTTGTTGAAAATTCACAGCTGTTTGACCCCTTGCAAATCGGGTCTTATTTTTAGAGCAAATTTAAGCAGTGGCGACACAATTTTGACAACTGATATAAGTGGGGATGCGCAAGAGCTATTATCTAAAAATACTTCGCAGTCCCCGGACTGCGAGTGTCGTCTGCCGTCGCAGTTTGTGAATGGGGCCAAAGATCACATGAGGTCACCAACATGTCACCTCACCCCGCTCCCTCCTTTCCACCAAATTACATCACCGTAGGCCTTACGGAACTCATACGGCATGCAATATATTAAGGATTAACATTTTGACCGGCCAAAGGTCATGTGAGGTTACATGAAGTCATGTGAGGTCACATGAGGTCATCAACATGTCACCCCACCCCACCCTCTCCGTTCCACCAAGTTACATCATCGTAGCCCTTATGGAACTCATACCGCATGCAATATATTAAGGGTTAACATTTTGACCACAGACACACAGACATACGACCAGAGTAATCCTTATGTGCCTTCTGCAATTCCTGCAGACGACAGAAAAATCCATTGTGGGAATCTTTCCACATAGGCCTAAACGATCATGATTTGTATGTTATAGCACCCTCTATATCTCCATTCTCCATAGAGAGACATGCATATGTTAAACTAAATTTTGAAGAAAAATCGTATTTGCGCGCAATGAAATTTCGTAAAGTTTGTACAGGATGAAGTCAGTGGTATAAGTAATCCAAATTAGTTGTCAAAAGTGTGTCGCCGTTTATATTTTTTGTTTTATTCGTTATAAATGAGACTTCCAAACAGCTGTGAATTCGGCATACTGTTTTTTGCACAACAAACAGGTTAAAGACGGAGATCCGGTGGATATTGTAGCCTCTTCAGCTTTTGCCCCAAATTTCACAAAAGACCACAGAGCAAACCTTTGATGAAAATTCAGCTTACTGTATTTTGCACAATAAACAAGCTCAGTGCACCTATTGGTTTACATGCTTTACTCTGTTATGTTCAAAGTGAACGTACAAGACTGAATAAAGCGTGTAATCCAATGGGTGCACTAAGCCCATTTCGTT
>JAMKCH010038249.1:0-21348 GCA_023653785.1 Ophioderma brevispina | reverse complement strand
CAGGTAGTATCTATTAGCAAAACGCATGACTGTTTAATTATTTAACATTTAACCCGCTGCAGGAACAGGACGTAGTTTTATTTATTATCTATCTACTACAATATTCAGACCTACTCGCCGATACTTTATGGTTAAATACTTCGGATGTCGCGAGGATAGGATGTAAAATAAAAGTGAAAAAAAATGTACAAACTGAATAAAAAATAAACTAAAAATCAACAAAAAATATAAAAATACATTTGTAGGCCCAGGGACTTTTAGTTACTATACTTACCCTCTTGGAAAAATAATAAAAAAAACATGGACTTAAATATCACATATACGCAGATGACACACAAATTTACACAGAATTTGATCCAAAAATACCTGGAAACAGTGTCACTGCTTTATTCAAACTGGAAGCATGCATTAAAGACATAAAAGAATGGATGAATGTAAATAAACTCAAACTGAATGAGGACAAAACAGGATTTTTCATTGCTGGCTCCAAAAGCACTTTAAGGCATCTTCACAACGTATCCTTGAATGTCTGTGGAACTACAATTGTACCATCATCTACTGTTCGTAATCTAGGTGTCCACTTTGATTCAGATCTGTCCATGTCCTGCCATATTTCTACACTTTCCAGATCACTCAATTTTCATCTCAGAAACATTGCCCGTATTCGCCGTTATATTGATGAGGAAACATGCAATCATGCTGTAAGATCACTTGTACTTCCTAAACTGGACTATTGCAACTCACTGCTATATGGTATTAACTTAAAAGAAAAAAGGAGACTCCAATCTATTCAAAACAGGGCTGCAAGACTTATATTTAAATCAAACCGGAGGGAGCACATCACACCATTTTTTAAACAACTCCACTGGTTACCTGTTAATGAAAGGATCATTTTTGAACTCCTTACACTAACATATACGAGCAAAATGAAGCTGCGCCAATATACCTGATACATCTTATCCAATGCCGCACTCACAACTCTCAACACACAATGTATCTTCGATCCCATGCTGACAGCAATCTCCGCATTCCAAAAAGAACATAATACATCTAATGGTGACAAAGCTTTCAGCCATTCAGCACCATTTTATGGAACAAATTACCTGCAACAATGCGTATGTCTCCTAACCTAAACCATTTCAAAGCAAAATTAGACTGGTTCCATTTCTCAAAAAAGTGCTTCCTTCAACATGACGAAGGCATTTTTGAGTAAAAGCAATTGAAACAGTGTTTCTATATGGAAATTTTATGCTGATTCCAAATCTTCCGGTCCCCAAAGCTAATTTTTAGGGGAAATGTGCCTAATTAGCATAAATTCAAAATGGCTGCCATTTTAACGTTTGTTTGTACATAACTCAAGATTTAAGGCTTGTAATGAATTCATTCTTGTGTCTATACAAATGTTTTCAGGGTTATGGAATACAATTAGATCATTAGTTATAGAATTAGGTCAACTTAACAGTTAATTTGCATACAAATTCAAAATGGGCTGCCATTTTGACATTTTTGTACATAACTCCAGATTTAAGGCTTGTAATGAATTCATTCTTGTGTCTATACATATGTTTTCAGGGTCAATGAATTAAATTAGATCATTAGTTATGGTCATGCGCCATGAGTTGGGGTATACAAAATGAGGGTGGCGTTACCTTTTCACAAATATTTTTTATTGTATCATAAGAACCAAGTTAGGTATTCAGCTGATTTATATTTCATTTTAAGGGAATTTATCTAGCTTTACTATATTTAGCTATCTTTACTTTTTGAGTTGTCATAATTTTAAGTCAGTCGGGGTCAGATAGGGTGGTGCCTATGGATGAGGTGCCTACGGATGAGGCATGTGTTAAAGTCTAGGGATTTTTAATATTCGGGGCTTTTGCATTTTTTTTGTTTTATATCTTTGTAACCCTGCCATGTATTAAGATAAATAACATCTCATTTTGTTTGTTATTTATGTGGCATTCATTTTGACTCATACAACAGTTTAAGCTAATATGTTAATTGAAGGTAACAGATTAGACTGCCACAAAATGTTGTACTTTTAACATCAAAATTTCACTTTTCCACCTTATATGACACTTGTGGCACCCTGTATATGCACATACAAGTTCCATATTTGTCTTCCTTAAAATTTTAGCTTTACAACAATATATAGTTTTATAGCTATCTCAAAAAAAAATGATGACTTACTCTCATTTAAGTGTGAAAACGTGTAATATTTGGTAGTTTCAAGCATGTAACACACTTTGCTCCCAACTCATGGTGCATGACCTTATAGCATTAGGTCATGTTGACAGTTAATTTGCATAAAAATTCAAAATGCCCGCCGATTTAAATTTATGCAAATTAATTGTCAATATATGGCATAATACCTTAACTGATGGTCTAGTTGTGTTCTCTGAACCCTGAAAACATATGTATAGACACAAGAATGAAGTCTTTACAAGCCTTAAATCTTGAGTAATGTACAAAAAATGTTAAAATGGCGACCATTTTGAATTTATGCAAATTAGGCACACTTCCCCTAAGTACTTAGCTTTGGGGACCGGAAGATTTGGAATCAGCATAAAATTTTCATATAGAAACACTGTTTCAATTGCCTTTACTCAAAAATGCCTTCGACTAGTTGCTTTTTGAAAATGGAACCTGTCTAAAAGGGATAAGCAGCGATTTGCTGATCCGAAACATCGAAAAAAAATCAAAATTCATATTTGGTATTTTTCCTATTTGCATGGATCGAAACATAACCTGCAATTGGCTGGCTTGAAATCTGTGTATTCAATGCAAGGCAGTACTTTTTATTTGATTCTGTAATTTCTATACGTGTGTATCAAAATTCCGACTTGAGATAAAAAGTCTTTCCCTGTGAATGTCCCAAATTTATAAGCGTTCTATTGTACACCATAACCTGTGCAGTTTGACCGTAAGCACAAAAATGTATGATCTTTATTTATTCTGTACTGGTGTAAACCACAATCAGCTGTTTAATATAGATTTTGAGGCTCCATCGCTGTATGTATATTTGCGGGAGCCGGTGTGGCAGGAGATAAGGTCCGCCGGTCTCACAGTCCGGGAACAAGGGTGAACAATAGGGCAAACGATTCAGTTGAACTCTTCAAGGAACCATTGAGTTTAACGCCTTTATTCCGTTGTCGTCTATGGAGCCCGGTCTGGGTTCCTGCCGGACCCTATCTCCTTTTTGTCCTTTCACACGGATAACAAAATTTCTCATTATTATTTTTTTCATATTTGGTGTTTTGATACATACATAACCCTAAAAGAGCCGGGCTTTTTGGATACATCTCACCGCTGGGGGGGGGGGGGGGGGGGTGTTATGTGTGTGTGTTACCGATGGAAAACTATGACCCTCTCGAGTCCATTGATACCAAACAAAGTACAAACATAACTTGTATGACGTCATGCAAAAATGCGAAAAATCTAAAAAAATCTAAAAATAAATCAAATAAATAAGATAAAACATAGTGTAACTGTATCCTTAGCACAAAAAATGGATTTCTGATGTTCCGTGTAATTTCAATGGGAAATAGCTTTTCTTCGCACGCAGTGCGAGATTACGTAACGCCGCGGCATAACCGTAGGTCCGATTTTGTTCAAAATGGTCTTAAATCGAGCGCAAGGTTTTAAAGAAAAAAGTCATGTAGCTTCGGCGTGAAAAAATAAAGAAATAGGTGAGATACGACAAAAAATGTCGAGGGGACGCCCCGGCCTTTTAGGGTTAAAGTAGTTATATAGAGTTGTACATTCTTCTCTTCAAGTTTCGCCTGCTTTCGCGCATAACTTTAAGACACACCAGAGTGCAACTGTGCAAATCCAGGGTGTCCCCAAAAAGTTGTGCAAGCAGATAAACTCCTATTTCTCAACTAGTTTTACTTCCCACTCTTTCATTTGACACCATCCTAGGGGTCACAACATTTTCCATTGTGGAGATATTAATCTTGAAAGTTGAAATCCCCACGAGCATAAGTGAGAGATGTTTAGGAGTAGCGCCCCTGGTTTTGCACTTATAATATTATTTATTTCCTGCTTTTTCATTTGACACCACCCCAGGGGTCACAACATTTTCCAGTGTGGAGATATTAATTATGAAAAGTCATGCAAAAATCCCTTAAAATTCACTTAATTTAGTAAAAATATGAAAATTTATTCAATTTGGCAACACTATTTTTTGAAAAAATCATGTGACCACATTATAAAATTTGAGTCCCATACGAGGTCCGAAAACCGGTGAAATGCCCAATTTTTACGTATTTTCACATTTTCCAAGAAATGTAAACAGGCTGGCAACCCAAAAGACTGACCCACATGCAACAATCAGAACCAGAAAAACCCTTTCAATGAAAACATGGGCACTGATCTAGCTATATCTATTGATGTTAATACCTTTGTTGTGGTATACCCCCCCCCCGTTTTTGCTTTGTACACCACCAAATCATACACAGCCATATACGGCCAATATACTGCCAAATAATCACATGCTAACCTAATTTATTGTAAGGTAACAATCTCCTGAATCAATTTCTTTTGCAAGGTGCAGTATTTCGCACTGAATATTGACAACCTGAGCAAATTTGGTTGAAATGGACCAAGCATTTGGCATTAGTTGCAATTTTGAAATAATCGAAGAATGCCCCTTTAAGTGGCCCAGATGCATTTCGACCACAATTATGATTCACATAAAAGATGTACCGCATAGTAATCTCATGTAGCAAAGGAAATTTGCCTATCCAATGTACCATTTCAGCGATACAGCAATTACGCATATTTTAATTATATATCAATTGTATCAAAATGCACTTTACCCTTTAAATCGGCCCACTGCGACACCTTGAATCCAATTATGAATCACACAAAAGATGCATGTCATAGTATTCTTTCATGTTGCGAATTAATTTTGCCCATCTGATTACGGTTTCAGAGAAACATTAATTACGGGCTATTAATTATTCTCATTTTTTTTCCGCAAATATTATCGCACTTTCAAATTGCAAGAAGATGCGCAACCATGATAGGCTTTCAAGCAGCGAAGGAATTTTGCATTTCCGATGTACCCCGTTTCAAGAATATGGCAATTAAGCTGATTTTTTTTTTCATATTTTTAGCTCATTTGCATATTTAATTAATTTGGGCAAACTCTCCGTTTGAGAACTTCCCCACTCGCTTCCCTCCACCAAGTTTACATCATTATACGCCATAAACGGAACTCCAGAAAACTTGTACACAAGCTTGCAGGAAAAATTTCGTAAGTATGCAATTAGATCGTAATTAGCATATTTTACGGCGCCCAAAATCTAATCATGGTCGAGAACTCGTCGACCCGCTTCTTTCCAAACCAACTTACATCATTGTAGCCCAAGTACGGAACTCCAGATAAATCGTACAACACCCCGTGAATACGACGGCAGACAGAGAAGTACAGACGGACCTACAGAAGGAATCAGACCCGACAGAAACGTGATTACTAAGTCCCCTCTGCCAAACAAAGTTCAGGCGAGACAAATAATGCAATTTCCATCCACATTTTTGTTCATTCTCTTAGCATTAATCGCTGCTCATCCCTAACGGAAGGTCATCTGAGAAATATTTTTAAAAATCAGAAGAACCAATGTTTTTTTCGGAGATATGTTCCACTTCGTGTGATTAACACTTTTTAACCTTTAAGTGCGGAAAACAAAACAATTTAACTGTGGCGGTTGCTAAAACAAAACGTTGCTGTACAAATGACGTGTATTTTGCACAACGCCGCAAACATATGCCACTCAAAAAAGTTTAAAAAGTTTGATGTAAACTCAAGGCTCATTTGAAATTTTTCGCTTCTTTTTAGACCCATATTCGGTGTTTGCCCCTAATATGCAGCGTAAATAAAACAATTTATGTTTTTATTAAATTGGAGTTGTATTATGAACCCTGTCACGACGCGTAATAAATTTCGTGAAAAAATCCTACGGGAAAGTGGTTTCCTTGGATGGGGTCCATGCACCCCCTCCTGGGCACTAACGGGAAAAAAAAAAAAAAGTGAAACGTCTTGTTTCTTAAGTGTAAAAAAATGGTCCCAATTGGAAAGTTGCCCCAACCAACAATTTTGAGAGTACTAACTTGTGCCACGCAGTGACCTAGAGGGTCCATACTTATAACCATGGTATTAACCTTTTCCTGCACAGGGATGAACGAACGGGGACAGTTCGATATTCGACGTGTCATTGCCCCGAAAGGTTTTTTCTCTTTTCTCCGACGGTCCATTACTCTCGACACACTTGTTCTAGTAAGCTCCAAATTCCGAAAGGTTTTTGTTCCGATGTCATTATCCGAAGTTCATACTCCGAAAGGTCTTTTCTCCCTCTCTCGTCTTCTTCTTCTTTCTCCGAAAATAAAGATCATTACTACTTACTTGCCGAAAGGTTTTATCTCCGATCGATCAGTTTCCTCCGAAGGGTCGATTGCTCCTAACGACTTTTAGGATTTCCGAATGTTCTTATCCGGAAATGAAATAAGGGTCATTAATCCGAAATCTTATCCGAAGGTTTTTAATCCGAAAGGTCATTTTTCCGAAAGGTCATTTCTGATTCTCCGAATTTTCGGAATGATCGACCTTCGGAATCGAATCTATGTTTTTTTTTAATTTCATAGGGCTATTTTTACGGCGAAAGGTCATTACTACTCAAAGTCATTACTCTCCGAAAGGTCGTTTTTTCTTCTTTCTTCTGTTTCTCCGAATCTTCGGAATAAACGACCTTTCGGAATAAACACCTTTCGGAGTAAACCTATTTTTGTTATTACATAGGCTATTTACTTCCCGAAAAGGTCATTACTTCCGAGGTTACTCCGAACGGTCGTTTCTTTCTCCGAATTTTTCGGATATCGACCTTTCTGAGTAAAAACCGCTATTTTTTTTTTATTTCATAGATAATTTATTATTCCGAAAGTAATTACTACTCGCCGAAAGGTTCGGTTTTCTCCCGAATTGACATAACAAGGAGTGGGACCTACTGGTGCGCAAACCGCAGGTGAAGATTTATGACCCATGTTTGGGAACCAGGACTTTGAAGCAGTTTTAAATTTTTAAAGTTAATACAGGGCAAAGTCCCGGATCGCTAATAGCCTCGTCCCAGAACCCCAGATTTTATCGGAAGTTGTCAAAATTTTGGTATCTGAAGAAAGGTTTTTTTTCCTTCCCTCATTTACCCTGTGAATCCTAGGGCTAAATGATGTTTTGGTTTTTGAGTTAGTCCGCGAAAACGTGTCCTATTTTTGGTGGACCAATATTTAATTTTTACACATTAAAATACGACGGTCAAATATGCACTGACTAAAAATAAAATGACCCCGAAAGGTCGTTTTTTTATTGCAAGGATATTTTACCCCGATAGGTCATTACTCCGAAACGACCTTTCGGAGTAATGACCTTTCGGCGTAAATATCCTATGAATGAAAAAATAGGTTTTCTACGTCCGAAAGGTCGATATTCCGAAAATTCGGAAAACTACCTTTCGGAGTAATGACCCTTCGGAATAAAAACCTTCGGATCAATGACCCTTTTTTGATTTCGGAATAATGACCTTTCGACCAATTGCTGTTGGGATTAATTTTCCCATCGGAGAAATAGACATTCGGAGAATTACCATTCTGCAGTAAATACCTTTCGGAATAAAGACCTGTCGTGAGTAATAACCTTTCGGAACAAAACCACCGTTCGGACAAAGGACACGTCGGAACATCGACCTGCACCCGAAACTCCTTAACTAGGCCCTATGAGATTCTGCTCCTGCTCTAGATTACGATTGACTCTTTTGCAGTAAACTACGACTTGTTACTGAATACTTTATAAAACTCTCAATACGTATTGAATGTCCAACGTGGGCTAAGTTGAACAGCTATGTGGTAACATCAGCATATAAAATCAATGTTTAGCCAATCTCCATAAAAAATAGGTTAAATGTAAGAAGGAAAAACAAAAGTTGTCTATTTGTATAGTAATTAACACAGTAGCTCCACTTTATACCTGTTACAGTGGACCACCTTGCGTGAGAAACTTGATCTGTAAAATAATTTATTATGTAGGAATCGATACAATAAGGGATTCGCCATAGATCTTGAAGAGCATGGAAGTTGTTGAAGGTATTCGCCGTCTTCGGCCAGGAAGGTTCTTTTATTTCCCAGTATACTTCGTTTTTTGAGGTGGGCAAGGAATTGTGGTTAAATACTCCTCAATGAGGTATTGTTTTTCGATCACTTGTGGTGCATTTTTTAACATTCACCCTAACCTCGTGATGTCTATTGGTGCGTAGCTAAGCATAGCATTTGCTTGTCTTGGATTACCCGCGTGAGTTTATTCGCAGTTCAAGAATATAAGGGTTTTGGCTGCAAAAGTAGGTCAAACTTACGCCTGGTGCCTGTCGTCTCAACAGCTCCCGCTACTCCTGGGTCCTAGGCTAGGAGTAAGAGTGGCGTAAAATACCTTAAATGCCTGATTAAATCAAATAACTACAAGAATAACTACTCCTCAATACCATGGCTTTGTGCTCACGCTGTGCTTGGCATTAGCTGGTTTTGAAATCCAGATCCCCCATCCACATAATTGATTTTTTGTAATACCTCTCAACCATACGATGTCATTCAAAACCAGATCTAAATCTCTGAGCAGTGACTCAGGAGATCGGGCTCAGTTGTCATGCAGAAATTAGCGGTGTGGTAGAGCGCGCCCTCTAAACGTCTTTCTAAAATCATGAAATTTATTACATTTTTTGCAGTTCTTTCTCACTAAAAGGAAGGATATGGGGTGACGTTTTTAATCAGAAAATGAAATACCACTGAGTGGTTCGCCAGTTAAACTCAAAGCTACTTCTTTACATAAATCTTAAAGTGACAGGCGTATTGAAATATTAGAAAGAAGGGGGGAAAAGGTCCACATTCTGGGACCTTACGCCACCGCTACTTCCAACCAAAGTTACGCTCCCCTTTACTACGTCCGACGTGTGAACACGGGCCCTTTAGTCATATCTTAATAGTGTATGTCCCTTGATCCCTGCTATTCCAGAAAGAAATTGAGATTGCATTTGTATTTCATTTTCATAAATGTGCAACCTTTACAATTGCCATGACCAATAAATGGTATTAATAAAATGGTATTATTATTTATAGTGGCAACCGGTTTACTTCCTGCGAAGTAGTACCAGTTTGCTACAGAGGTGTTTTTTAGGACTCTTACCCACACCATTCTTACGAACCGTTGAATAACCAGTTAACATACTACGTCACTCTTCTTTTGTTGCCTGCAAATTCCATTCCTGGGAATCGTTATGGCCCATAGTATAAAACTCTAACAGAATACAATTTCCAGTGTGAACCGCCTGCCGACTTATTTCAAGAAACCAGGCCCTAACATGTTTACAAACATTGCTGTTAAACTGGTCTAAAAAAAAAATATACACTACCCCCGGCTTGCATCGGTAATTGATTATTTTGTGGATGAGCAACTAACTTCAAAAACACTCTATTCGTTAAACGAATGTAGCGAAACAAATAGTGTGCGTCCCGAAGATGGTTTGTTACGTCGTTAATGGCCTCGATTTGCCCTGCCGGTGAAAATATTTGTCCTCGCATCGGTACTCAAATCTCGGCCATTATCTTTACATATTATCCGCGTACCTTTCAAGGGACTAATTTGGCGATGTATTGGTATTTATATCACCCACTTAAAATTAGCTTGTTACCTGATTACATGTTTCAAGTTAGGTGTAATATTAATGTCATGACTGGATACTTGGGAACCCATCGTTCAGAAGCGTTGTGATGACCATGACGATATAGTTTCTTTTTAATTGCTACCCTTATATATCTTATTTTATTTTATTTCTTTGTTACTTTGATTGTGTACTTGAACCCCGGGGTCCACTTTATCCAAATTTGGTATAGATGCGTGAACAGGAAAACGCGTAAAAAGGGTGTTCTTTTTTCCAACGGCGATGTAACGCGCGTACATTGATTAGTGTTGTCCAAAAACAGCAAAATTGGAAAAAGTTTATGTTTTTTCTAACCCCGAAATTGTGATGTATCGCGAGATCTAACTCATCAACAACTATTGTAATTTAGAGTAAATCAACATAGCACAGCCAGATAATAAGGGTATATTACAACACAATTCCATTGCTTACTTGTTAAAGGAAGCAAAACGGACCAAAAGGCTTGTTTGCGAGCAAGACAGACAAAATTGCTTTTTTAGGGTAATGTTTTTTAGTCGTGGAAATACTTGTTTTCGGTGCATTTCGACGTCCATTTTCACGCATCATATCCACCTTTGAATACAACTTCCCCCCGGCTTTGAACTCATCTCTAATTCAAAATTTGCCGTACCTTCTGCTATCCCCATCTCCGTACCCCTTCTGCCGATCCCCCTCTTCCGTGCCCTTCCTATCCCCACTCTTGCCGTACCCCTTCTGCTATCCCCACTTTTGCCGTAGCCCTTCTGCTATCCTCACTCTTGCCGTAGCCCTCTGCTATCTCCCTCTGGCCGTAGCCCTTCTGCTTCCCCACTCTTGCCGTGCCCTTCTTCTATCCCCTTATTGCTGTAGCCCCTTCTGCTATTCACCACTCTTGCCGTGGCCCTTCTGCGATCCCATTCTTGCTTGTAGCCCTTCTTCTATTCAACTCTTGCCGTGGCCCTTCCATTCTGCTATCCCCACTCTTATACCGTAGCCCATCTGCTATCCCCACTCTTGGCGTAGCCCTTCTGCTATCTCCACTCTGCCGTAGCCTTCTGCTATCCCCATTCTTGCCGTAGCCCATCTGCTATCCCCACTCTTGGCGTAGCCCTTCTGCTATCTCCATCTTGCCGTACGCCCTTCTGCTATCCCCAATCTTGCCGTAGCCCTTCTGCTATCCCACTCCTTGCCGTATCCCTTCTGTTATCCCCACCCTTGTAGCCCTTCTGCTATTCCCCACTCTTGCCTACCCTTCTGGCTATCCACACTCTTGCCGTACCCCTTCTGCATCCCCACTCTTGTCGTAGCCCATCTGCTATCCCCACTCTTGCCGTAGCCCTTCTGCTATCTCCCCCTCTTTGCGTAGCCCTTCTCTATCCACACTCCTGCAATCCCCCTCCTGTAAGTTGATCATTCGCTTCACTCTGCTCTCCACATGTTAAACTTTCCAGTGCAATTTACAAGTACACAATACATCCCGCAAAAAAATACAGTATTTACTGTAAATTTTGAAATACAGCAATTCTGTAAATTTTATTGTCAAAATTTCAGACCTATGATTTAATTTAAAAGTGGAGCTTTTTTATTCGAATTTGTAATGGGTATCGACATCTTATACACTATATGAATTTTTCATTCAAACTATTAATGTTTCGTAGTAGTAGTAGTAGTAGCGTTTGTAGTAGTAGTAAGTAGTATATAGTAGAGTAGTAGTAGTAGTATAGTAAGTAGTTAGTAGTCGTAGTAGTAAGTAGTAGTAGTAGCAGCAGCAGCTGTAGCAGCAGCAGCAGCAAGCACAGCAGCAGCAGTGGTACTAGTCGTCGTGTATTTTATTTCTGTATTTTATCAAACAGAGAGACTTCTTACCCGGGAAAAGTACCTATAATATCGGATGCAAGAGAAAATTGAAATTCACCTAGTGCTATATTGAAAGAATATGTCAGGTGTTTGTTTTTACAGTTTTTGGAGACTTTTCTAGAAAAGCTATTATAGAAAGATTGGGAGTTTTCCAGCTATGTTGCAAAACAAAGATTGCTCCCAATATATGGTTCCATGATGTCATCATTGAACATATTTCTATTGGATAAAAATGCATCCAAATGATGTTATTTATTGAGATCCAATTGGATACTTAAAGATCCTGCAATAGCCTAATATAGATATTGGTAAACCTAACTTGAGAAAAATAATGTAAGCAGAATGTTCTATAGACAAAGGAGCAGTAGTTCAATTATCAGTAGTTTTAATTTGGATCTCCATGGATGGGTAGATCTGTGCATAGTACATGCTTCCAGGATCCATTGATATTCTAGATACCACAGGAGCTTAAAAGCTATTTTGTCTGCTGTCATCTTACAAGCCAAAAGAGCTTCAGTTTTTGGAATCAAAATATTCCGTGTTGTGGTCCTAAAAGTGGACTTTCACAGACGGACTTTGATTAGTTGTATGTGGAATTTGGTCTCGTCGATACACATATAGAAACCTGAAGTTTTGAACTGCTGGACAGGATTCTCACACGACTGCTCCGAAGAAGGGACTTAATATCCTGAAGATTCCCGTTAATTTATTTCGTGGAATTTGACTTTGCATGCTGTCATGTTGGAGTCGTCCTGTGATAAATCGTCTCGTTAAACGCTAAGCTTCTTTGAATTCTGGACGTTATTCGCCACGCCTAATGTACATAAAGTATCGGTAATCATAAAGACATTATTGAGTGCATTAATTCTTATCGTCATTGTAATTGTGTTTTGGCTTACAATTCTCAACCATCAATTAGATAAAATGATTAATACATTTTGTGGTAATATAAAAAATTCAGATCATTTGTGCACAGGCTCATTTTTTTTTTGTGTTTAAAAGGCGATTTCTGACCTTGGTATCCATGGATATGTCCGTACAGAATTAAGGGGCTCTTAAAACCTTTACTGTTTTTAATTCAGATCATTTGTGCACAAGGCTCATTTGTTTTGTGTTTAAAGGGTTTATCTGACCTAGGTACTCCATGAGATGTCGGCACAGCCATTAGGGGCTCTTTACCTGTACTGTTCAAAATTCAGATCGGTTTTGTGTACACGGCTCATTTGTTTGTGTTTTGAAGGCATTTCTGACCTTGGTATCCATGAGATGTCGTAACAGAAATTAGGGCTCTTAACCGTACTGTTCAAAATCCAGCATCATTTGTGCGACAGGCTCATTTGTTTTTGGTGTTTAAAGGGTATTTCTGACTGTCATCCCTGTGATGCTGTAACAGAAATTAGGTCTCTTAAACCTGTACTGTTCTTAATTCCGATCATTTTGTGTACACGGCTCATTTGTTTTGTGTTTTAAAAAAGGGGCTACATGGGATTCCCCTAGTGCTATATTGAGAAAATCATGTGTTTTTACCTTTAGGGACATTTCTAGAAAAGTTACTATAAAAGCTGAGGATTTTAAAACCAAGATGATTTTTTCTGGGTATTGTAATGCAAGATTGCTACATATGTATTTTATATCATCATTGCGCTTTCTATTGGATATGTAAGTTGAATTTTCCAGAATGAGTCATCAGTGAGAAATCCAATTGGACAATGTTAGGCTCTGTTTTTTAGTATCTACTGTAAATAGCCTCGTTTTAAGCTGTCTAGCATATAAGGGCCATACTGTTATTGCAGTTTGCCTTAGTTTTTGGATCGCAAGATATTAACTACCAAGGTTTAATAATTAAATATTTGAAACACAATAGCGCTAAAGCAAGCTATTTGTCCGGGGGGCACTTGTATTCCAAGGTGGAAATGATGCGTGAACATGGGCATACATAATGCACCCTAAACAAGTATATACATTGACTAAAAACATACCCTAAACAAGTATTTTCGTCTGTATTTGTTACGTTAAACAAGTATTTTTGTTAGTTT
This sequence comes from Ophioderma brevispina, assembly GCA_023653785.1. NCBI lineage: Eukaryota > Metazoa > Echinodermata > Ophiuroidea > Amphilepidida > Ophiodermatidae > Ophioderma > Ophioderma brevispina. Next base: position 7,739 of record JAMKCH010038249.1, on the reverse strand, counting down.
TTGCTACCCTAAACAAGTAAGCAACGCAGTGTGGCGTTAATATACCCTTTATTACCTTGCTTGCTTTACTTCTGATTTACAATATTTTGGATGATTTTGATCTCTGCTTAATTTGAGTATTACATACCCTAAACACGGACATCACAAGTTCATGGTTGACATGTGGATATAACAAAATCAAGATGCCAATGAGCGTCTTAACAAACCAAATTCTGTGAAATTTTCAGACAAGCTTGAGTAGTCCGTCTAGAAGCACTCTATGTCCTATATATCGAGACCCTTTATATCGAGACCCTTGGATATAGATCCAAAGATCACAATATATACGGTCTCAATACATAGAGTACTTCTAGATGGACTAAGTTTTAAAGTAAGTCATTATGTAATGCTGTAGTAATTTCTGACGGCGGTGGACTTTCAAAGACCTACAATCATGGAAAAAAGGTAGTTGGCACATTCACCACCATTTGCTGCATTACATAGAGTTAAGAATTATCACTCAATTGAAAGCACTAACCATCCACTTTAACTTACCCTTCCCTAACCCCTCCATCAAAATATAGTATTTTTTACGTGACCAATTACTGTAATGCAACCAGAAAATTTCATTTCATTCAATGTTGTAGTTTTTCGTCGAGGACTCGCACTCGTAAATCTGACGGTCCGTTCATACTTCACTGCATTGCAGTGCAGTGCTGCAATGCAGTCTACCAAAATCGTCACTGCAATCACTGTGCAGTGAGGGGGGGGGTCCATACAATTATAGAATGGATCCTCCCCCTCCTTCTTCCACTGCAATCACTGTGCAGTGGAAGTATGAACGGACCTTGAGCGCTTGGATTTGAAATTTCATATCGGGGTCATATCCCGTAAAAAGTACGGAAGTTATGCCACTGGCGTTCCTACTGTTACTAGCCTTACGAGATAACGTTTTGTGAATATTTAGTAACTATATACATAATGAAGTATGCTTTCCGGTGATACCACCTATGTTAGGTATACGGTTTTAAAAATTCAAAATTGGCGGACAACCATCAGGGTCAATTTTTTTATTACTCGCCCTGTATTAAGGCTTCACACAAGAAATTAATTTTTTTATCCGCATAAATAACATTTTCACGTGGAACATTTTTTACTGTCGGAAGTAATCTGCGAAACAAAGAAAAAGCCTAGCCCGTTTTCATTCGGTTAAAAAAAAATTGACAAAGACCATTAAAAAATCTTGCCACATGGTGCATTCGTACTTCAATTGCCAGCAAAGAGTGTTAAATACCACTAACTTATACACAGTAGTCTATGGAAACATGGCACTTTGAGCATGTTTCTTTCACTTTTAAAACTCTCACAGAGGAAAGACAACACTGATCAAACCAAAGACAATCTACACTCGCCAAATAACTACATTTTCAACATAATTTTTGTTCCCAGAATCTTTAAAGTTACGATCATCAAAATCCATCCATTTCAAGATGCTCTTCAGTCACAGCCAGTAGTCGCTGCGGGCTAGTAGTTGGCAAATCGATGTGAAATTGATGAGCGCGGATTAAATTGTGGCCTCAAAGTTTACTTGCCAAATGCCACTTAGTTTGAGAAAACAATACCAGTCTACACATGACCCATCACTATGAATTCCATCACTTTGTTCATATAACTAGTGACGAAGCCCATAGGGGACATAGTAAAAAAAATATCGTTTGGATATCTGTTCCCAAAAAACAGTTTGCAATCTTCTCACAGTTTGCAATCTATTCCCACAGTTTATGTTTATGGCCACGGATTACCAAACCGTTCCCACAGTTTATCAATCTGTAATTACAGTTTACTTAATCTGTACCCACAGATTGCAAACTGCGGCCACAGATTGCAATCTTGGTTTCCCACAGATTACGTATCTGTTCCCACAGCTTGGCAATCTGTTCCCACAGATTACTTATCTGTTCCCACAGATTGCAATCTGTTTCCCCCAGATTTCAAATCTGTTCCTCCCACAGATTGTAATCTGTGCCCACAATGCAATATGTTTTCCCACAGATTGCCATCTGTTCCACAGTTTGCAATCTGATCTGTTCCCACAGATTACGTATCTTTGGCCACAGATTGCAATCTGTGGGAAACAGATTGCAAACTGTTGGAACAGATTGCAACAAAGATTAGCCAAAACAGATATTTTTAACTATGTCCCCTATGGGGCTTCGTACTAGTGCATTTTTCAAACTTTAAAGCATTTTTTCAGATCCCATGGCAATAAATTAGTCCACCCAGATTTTTTGATCCTTATGGCAGCCAGGTAAGGGGTCAATAACCTAGTCCTGATAGTATCTTTGTTTTTAAGTACCATATTTTGAAGCAAGGCGCTTACAAGTATCTGCAGGTGTGCGCGCATCCCACCGCTCAGTAATACTTTTTGTCCAGGAGTGCACTGTTTTGGGTGTACAATAATAATTATAATAGGGCTGTTTTTTTTGATATTAGAGTGTATCGTTTCGCATGTCTATCAGAGCGCATAGCTCTGTAGCCATGGCCCGTATGTTCAAGGGTATTATGTGTTTGATAGAGATTACTTTTTTGCAGGGGAAGTTTCCCGGGAAGTTTTTGAGTTATGCACAGTAATTTAACAGAAGCAAGTATGGATGTGAACTTCATCTTTTTTTCTTAATTTATCAAGGATCTTACTAAGATCTTTTGACAAAGTTTTAAGTAGATGAGTTTTAATGTCACTAAAGGGACCGATACTGCCATAGTAACTGCATGGTATGCAGTTTCACAAAAATTACCGGTTGGAAATCCCCAATGCCCGCATCGAGCAGATCGTGTCCCTACCTCCCTGTACATAAACCACATGTATAGTCTTACATCTTGATCGTTACGCGTGACAACGTAGAATACCGAATCTTGCTGCGTTGCCGTATTGTAGTTATAAAGTAATGATATGATAGTTTTGGTCACGTGTCCCGTACACATGTCCGTGTCAGGTATCCAATATCCAGTTTGCTCTCGGGGGCGACCGAATATGATATAAATCCAACTATGTTAAATCAAGGTCTTTACATGACCCTCTGCCCACAGTGGCTATTAGTTTTTCCAAAAGACACCGTATTATGTCTAAAACAGTACATAATTACCTTTTCCTACGATTCAAAAACGACGTACGATGACGATATCTGTTTTGTTTTTTCCAATGGTAGGGATAACTACGTCCATTTTTTACCTGAATGGGTCCCCCGACGCAAATAATAAACCAATCAATGGCCTGTGACGTCATCAAATCTTTTATTTTTTCCAAAAAATGTGGCTGTTATTCCCATAATAAAATTCCTTTTAAGATTCAACATCGGTATATTGTTCTTTAAGTAATTAATATTCAATTGTCCCCGCATGGATGTGAAAAAGATGTGTCCATAATTCTACAAACTGGAAACATAGTCCAGCCGTCTAAAGACCCTTCCCGTGGACTGAATACAGACGAATCCCCGTGTTAGTTCTAGCAGGCTTACGCCACTTGCGCGCTCTGCGGGGGTTATGCGCTAGTTAGTAGCTGGCCAGGTCATCGTTCTATGGAACCTTCAGCTGTTGTTATATTCCATTTCCCTAACCTCTTTGCAGTGACGTCAGCGCGAGCTTTTATGGTCGCCCCCGTAAACCGCGTGCGCTGGCTGAGTCCAACATCCACGCATAAAGACGGCATATTTTGACGCGTGCGTAGAAAGCTGCGTCAAGGTTATGGCATCGCTGTATGGAGGTAGAGAATTGGACGTTTAGCACCAGTGTTTATTAAACAGACGTATAATTGAATTTTATTAAAAAAAAAAAAAAAATTGTCCTTTGCACCAAATTGTCCAACAATGAATAGGATTAGTCTTTTCAAAGCTCTGCCACCAAAAAATTGTGATTATTTTACTAAAAAAAAACGGTCAAAAATGGTCATTTATTTGGCAAAAAAAGTGGGCAAAATGGCCAAATTGGTCTTGAGTATGGTCAATAAGACCGTTTGTTGGAATCCGCACCACTTTTATATGTATGATAAACTTTGCCACCAAAAATCTGATTAAAAGCCCTTTAGTCCCTATGATAATTTCTGGTATCTCGTTTTGTATTTCCGATTATATATGGCGCTGAAAGGTCATATTACTCTGCAACGTGCGGTTACACTCTTGGTATCCGGTTTCCTCCAGCCTTCTGCATTCCTGTGCACTTCCCATCCGCGTGTTTTGAATTATGTATATTAATTTATTCTGTAGTGTAACTGTTTCACGTGGACTTATCAGATAACCAAAATCATCAGATTTTCCAAATAATTTTGAATATCACAGATATTTTCATGACTTATAAAATTTTCACGTTTTAAATTGTATGACAGATGAGTGAATTAAATATGCCATTATTTACTATTTTAAGCGCATGCCTTTCGTGATTTAGGCTTCTTTTCTCAATTCCCCATTTAAACTCTTTTTTTTCAGTTCCTCTGACAAGCCCAGACTGGTATTTTAGATTCCCAATATTCAAGTTTTAAATTTATATCTCTTAGGATATTGGTTTTTTTCTTCCTTTGACCTTAAATGCGTCAATTTCCTTTGTTTTCTGGACTTTCAATGTCAATACGTCAATGAGCAAAGACCAAATTTCAGTTAGAACCTTATAATACTAATGCTGTCCAGGAAGAAAATCTAGGAAACCTTCAAACCATCAAAATACAACAAAAACAACCATAGTGAATTCTAGAAATACCTCGGTGTTTACCTTAGACTTTACTCTTTTACATATTGGTAGAGTCTTAACAAGGAAACACCACTGCAATTACTGAAGCTATACTGCTTCCGAAACGATGGTGTTGTCGGTTAAAAAAGTGCGCAGTCTATAAAATACTTTTTAAAGTAACCATGAGCTTTGTTATTATCATTACGCCAACCTGACATTTATGGGTAGCAATTATCTACACACCTTCTTCTGTACAGTCACATTTCTGATGACCTAAAAAGGACAAACTCACAATGCCATATCATTTTACATTTGGCTGTATCATGCTATTTGGTCATCGTTTCTGCATTCGACTTGTGGATGGATTAATAACTAACCAGTGCACTGAAGAGAGAGTAACAGTTACAAAATGAATAGCACAGTGATTCCCCCCGCATCATCTTGGACAGTGTTTTCAGTTGCTATTGTTGGTCAAACTGTTTTGGCTTGATCCGGTACTGATAGCATACGAAGAAGCGTCGTCACTGTTCCACATTCGATGTGCGACTCTGTGATCCAAAATTTAATCGATTTGTTAGCCACAATGAAACGGCTACATAATACCTAGATCTTCGAATCGGCTAAGTCATTTGGATTCTAACTTTAACGAAATCAAGCCGCCATTAAGCACAAGAGTTGATTGCCCAGGCACAGATGTAGAGGATTGTATCAATCGCAATCAACTCCTGACGATTTACTATGGGAGTGATATTCTAATTACGTGTGGTAGCCTGAAAGAAGGAAGATGTCAGATTAGAAATACAAGTGATATTTCTATGTCAATGATGGAGTCTGAGACAGTGGTTCCATCGGGAGATCATGGCACAGCTTATGTTATAGGACCCGGTAGTACTTCAAGTGAAGACTTACTCTATGTATCATCATCATATGATCCTGTTCGACTTGATGTACCACATGTATGCAAAAGACGACTCGGTGAAAATGTGCTTCTCGGTATACCCAGTGGAGGATCAGTCCCATGGGCTATGGTTACTACGACTAACTTCATTGTAAATTCGGTTGACGGATATCTTTGGGACGGATTTACTTATTTTTTGACCAACCAGTATTATGATTATGATGTTGAAGATTTAACCCGATATCGGGCTATCTTACCAAAGGTTAAACGTGTGTGTCACGATAGCGATAATTTTAATTCTTACACCGACATTGTGATACAATGTCAAGGCAAGGACGGGACTCCTTATAACCTGATACGGGACGTACACGTTGGTGAAGCAGCATCACACCTTGCTCAATCGCTTGGTTCTGATTCGGCCCACGAAATCCTTTATGCAGTGTTTTCTAAGAATGTTGAAATGGAGAGTGTCCGGCCTAGTAACCAATCCGCCATTTGCGTTTTTAATCTCACAGAGATAGCGGAAAACTTTGTGAAAGCAATTGAGTTGTGTTTAGAAAGTAGAAACAATGAAAATGGTATTCAATATTTAAGTGGAAGAAGTTGTAATGTGGTAAGTATCATACAATGTCATTTTATACTTATAGTGAAATTCGATAAAACAATAATATTATTGGTTGAATATTTATTAATCTTTCCCTGGAGATAGCCAGCGCACACAAGTGTTGAAAAAACCATGTGCGCTTGGCCGGATTCAAACCGGCGCGGCGACATCCGTATTATCAGAACGGCGCTCTTCGAACTGAGCTATCAAGCCTGGGTTGGCAAACGAGCGATAGATATCATCTATAGGTATAGAACTTTGCTGCCTTTGCCTCAAACGACAAAGTCAGCAAAGCCAGAGAAAAACTGAAGTCTGCAGCCAAGAAGCACCGTACTAAATCCACCAGAAGCTCCAATCAGAACCTTGATGCTGCTAAGGCTGCACTTGATGATGCTTACAATGTGGTGCTTGAGGAGCATGTTAAGTCCAAGGCTGAAGCACTTGACGCCCTACATCTTGAAAACAAGCATGCTGCTGCCTGGGAGGCCTTGGGGGAGCTGACCGATAAGAAGTCCACCACACCTATAAGAATCAAAAGTGAAACAACTGAAGAGCGCCTTCTTACGAGACGTACTCAAGGTCAGAAAAGTAACCTCCAGTGGTTCATAAAACAAAATTCACAATGACTATTTGTAAGAAGATTGACTTGACCAAGATGTAAATTCAAAACAATTATTTTAATACATAAATTAAATCTGATCAATCAAACAATATACACAATGCACAAAAATTATCTATATTTCTTACCTATTTAAAAATCAAATTAAACACACAACCTCACATTCAATTATACAATAGTTCACAGTTCTTGTTGGGTGCGCACCAGTCTCTTGTAGAATCAGGTTCACATAAATCTTGGCGACACAATTCTTGCTGGTACAGTTCAACTAGTTTCGCGAAATCGCAAAAGTCCTTGTCAGTGCATTAAAGGTGAATGTCACTGGTAAAAGACACAATCCTGCTGATATTCTAATGTTAACCTTTGTTTTTCCAAAGGTACCGAATTTTGTGCAGTTCTGACAATTATAGCAACTTTCTAGAATTCAATAAAATAACATAAGATAAATCAAATGTTATTAAAGTTCTCCACCTTCTGTTTGAGAGGTCTACACTCGATGAAATCTCTTGTCAACTGGCGAAGAGAAATGACTTGCAACAGAATTTGTCCATAGAAAATTTCCCATGATGCAACAAACACGCGGAGACAAGACGAACATTTCGTCATCTTTTCAGTTCGCTGAAACATGTTTAAAGGAAGTCTTCCACATCCTGCGCCTGATATGTTTTGACATAGCAATTACACAAAGTCTATTGTTCATCAACAGGTGTGCAATCTTGCTTCCTATAGGTAACAAAGAACCGCTGTCCAATTCTTAGAATGGAGAAGATAAGACACTGTGCTCCTATTGTCCTCTATAACTGCGAACATCTTCTGACATGTTCTTCAGGAAGTCTTCACACACTAGTCCATTTAGAACTAGGTCAATCAGATAAGTCATGCTTACTGCACAGCACATTGCAAGTTTCATATTTTCTAGTTCT
>JAMKCH010038248.1:0-13899 GCA_023653785.1 Ophioderma brevispina | reverse complement strand
CGTCCTCGCAGGTTTTCTCTGGATCTTCGGGTTTTCTCCGAGATCGGACTTCTTCCATAATCGTTCCATGTTCTGGAGGGGTCCCTTGAATTTAATGAATATTAGCAATTTATTGGGTTCTGCCTGTTTGCGAAATGTCCAATGTATAAACAACAAACAAAACAAACAAACAAATAAAGACCAAAATAAACTAAATAAATATAATAACACAAACAAACATGTGAAAGCATCCCATGGTACCCAGAGTTTAAGGCGATTCTTCTAACCTTCCATTATCAGGAGGGCTGAGGTTGGTAAAGAATTTAATTGCCGTGAGACTAACCACAATACCCTTCAAAAAGACAAAAAATACCATCAAGATGAAACACTACTTCCAGACAAACAAATTCCTGTCATATTTATCTTACTCTTCTTTTAGAACATAGCACCTCAGGGACCTGTTTTGAAAAAATCTTTCTAATGTAACACGGTAACGTTCAGAACTCCACCCTAATAAGGATGGTAATTGGGGAGGACCAATTCTTGATCTTCAGTACCACTTAGACTCTAGGAGAAGCCCTCAGGAAGACCGTCTAGCATACCCATGAGGCTTATCCCGTGTTGCCCCTTAGCACCTGTTGGAGTTAGCAAGTCCAACACCTGTGTATGTCGTACACCTGTGTCGAGGAACAAAAGGGTCTCACCTGAATTCGTTCGTCTACACCACACATCTTATATGTTCTTAGTATAGTATACCAAGAGTAGGGGAAGCAGACTGACCCCTTAGGCTTTGGTGATAGTACTAACCAAATTTGGCAGTGCAAGGTGACCAGACCATGAGGACCTCCCCTATGAATGGATTATGGTGGTAAGGTTCATACATTTCCAAACCCTAGGGGCATTCGCTGCCAGGAGAGGCCTGAAAAAATAGGGGTCTTTGGGTGAGAGATCATCCAAATTTCCCCAAATTAGGGGCTTTCAGGGTGACAAAAAAATTGCAAATTTTCGAAAAAAAATGGGGACTTTGGTGAGGGTTTTTGGCACGTTTTTCAAAAAAAAAAAGGTCATGTGGGTGAACATTTTCAATAAGTTTCTCCCCAAATAGGGGGTCTTGGGTGGGTGGACGTGGTTAAAATTAAAAAATATGGGGTCTTGGGTGACAACGATTGCACATTCTAGCAGATTTGGGGCCAGGACCAATTTTGCCTTATTCATCGACGAGTAGACTTAGAGAAGCCCTCGGAGAAGAAACGTCTAGCATCCACCCACGGTGGGCTTATCCTTCCCGGTTGGGGGGGGCCCCCCCCCCCCCCTAGCACCTGTTAGTAAGCCATGTCCACAAATGTTACGTATGGACAAAGAGTTCACCCTGAATTTTGTTCTGTCTACACCTCACATCTCTATCTGTCCAGTATAGCCATACCCAAGAGTAGGGAAGCAGAGACCCCTTAGGGGGGCTGGTTGATACGAACCAAAATTGGAAGTGTAAGGCAGAATGAGGGCATTAGGGGACCGGGAGCAAACATCCTGTACTCTCTCCCATGGACAACAAGTTGTTATATAGTTTGTGGAATGCTCGATGGGTGTACTAAATAACCAGAACTGGCAAGCTCACCAATATGCAGTACTATTCACAGGAACAACATGAATGCAAAAAGGGATTCTCACACCAGTGGTTATAACCATTTTTTTTTTCAGGAGGAAAGGGGGGGGCACATATTTCCAGGGGCAAGCATATATTAAAATGTTAGTATACTAGCAAGATCAATGTGTTCACTGTAAATTGAGCGTGGCGTCAATTTGCACTTAATTTTCAGGGGAGGAGGACAAGATTCAATCAAGGGGGACAGCTTCCCCCAGTGCCCACCCCCCAGGGGTACACCACGCCCCTAACACAAATGATGTAAGCATTATGCTGTCAATGTGGGTTTAATGTTCAGTCTTCTGGTATGTGAATGACCCCTCTTTTATGCCAATTTTGGGTAAAATTTCAAAATTTTCAAAACTTTGCTGGCAAATTAGGCTGGTTTTTATTACTTAACCTGGGGGAGGGTGCAGGAGTGGGTTGACCACCACCCCCAAATCCAAAAAAGGCAAACGGTCCACTTTTTGCTGAATTTTTGCATAAAAGACCAAAATTTAGAGAAATTTTGAGCAAGCAAGTCCACTTATAGACCAGTAACATCTACGCACTGCTTTGTTGCCTGAGAACAATCATCCCTGCCGAATCGTTATGGCCCCATAAAATAAAAAATTTCAAAAGATACAAAGCCAGTGTGTGTATCAGTCAGGCCGACCTATTTCAAGATACCAGGCCCCCTAACATGTTTACAAACATTGCTGTTAACTGGTCTATGATTATAGAAAAGAAAATGTCAAGATTAAGCTAAAGCTGTCAAAGTGTTAGTTAACACGTCATAAATCTTGCGTTAAAACAATGAAAAAAGAGACAATTTTATCAAATTTTTTTTTAAGGAAAGAATAAATTGAAAAAGTACTCATTCTATACCATTTTTGGTAAAATTTGTGACCCATATCCAAAAAGCATCAAAATGCTCTTTCCGCCTGCACATCACCTATTCCTACGTTTCTCAGGGAACCCCAAGGATATCCACAGGGGGAATACATCTGGCATGCAAGAACTGAATATCTTAGTCTCTGGTATAATTTAAAATGGTCACTATTTCACATGCATCCAGTACTTTATGCACATCTCTATCAGTCTATTATCTGTGCCAGGTGATTGACATGTCCAGGTTTTTTCAGTTCCTTTCCCTTAATGTCCATTTTTATACTTTGTCTCCTGCTATTATTTGTATATTGATATTTTGTTGACAGATGTACACGGGTATATGGTGGTAACCTTGCATTTTGATTTTCATCTTCACCTTTGTATTTTCTACTGTAAGTGGGGTTAAATACGAATCAATCTCTAGGAAATAAACTTATTTACTAATTGATCTTTACGTTTTCTTGCAAGTTTTAGATTTTATATGGAATATTGTCCTGCATCTGCATAACCCAAGAAGCCTCAACATGAAGCTTATTCCATTTGCAGTCCTAATATTAACTCCAGGAGAACTGGTACAGCCGAATTTAGCTAGTTGGATTTTCTAAATTGGTGTTTTTCATTTATTTATTTTTTTATTTACAAATGGGCCCCTTAGTTTAAGCCTGATAATATTAGATCCTTCAGTGGGTTCAACATTGTTTCCCACTGAAGCCCAGGGTTCCAGGATTGCTTGTAACAACCAGGGGTTTTCACCCTACTCTTATTCAAAATTGCTGCAATTTCAATAGAGTAATGATTCTTTGGTCCTGTGACTGCAGCTTACACCCGTCTGGGATATTCTCAAGGTTCATTTGCCAAACCCAGTCCAAATGAACCTATGGAGAGCAGAATTCAGCTTTAACAATAGCTTCTTAATACAAAAGCAAACTGAGCATTTAGTACCTATTAAATAGGCAAGCCTGGCCCTGCTGGGACGTGAACTGGGACCAATTATTATAAACCAGAACCTTGCAATGGGGGGGGGGGGAGATTTTGTGGAGACAATAGGCCAATATTAGAGTGAAATTCACTTTACCATGCTTTAAATGACATACAAATTGTTTAGGTCCTTCAAAATGTAAATCTGGTTAAAGACCCCACTTCCGTAACATTTGTTTTTATATAAATTTTGTGTGAAATCAAAAGTCCCTATATCTCAAATACCACGGCAGTAAGAACATGAATACATGACCAAAAAAGATTTCCATTCCCATTTTCAATTTCTCAACATTTTGGAGGGGGCGAATTTGGGTCTTCTCCATAGACACTGTACAAAAGGTTGACCAGTTCATTGGGGGGCCAAGGGTTTCTGACAGTGGACACATGCACCCCTCTCCCCCAACTCCCCCACTGGTTACGCCCACTGACTGGGACCCTCCTGCCCAAAAGGCTTGAATAATTCTGCTGAATCACGCTCTCCTACACCATTTTTCTTTTAATTTTCCTTTTTGTCATTTTAAACAGCTGAAGGACAGTAAACACAATTGCAGAACCCTTGTCCTGTTTTCGATCTCAAACTTCAAAAACAGACCTCTATCATGTTCATTACTCAAAATGATTTTCTTCATTTACCTCCCTTTTTGTTGAAAATTGAAACACCTCTCTGTTGCTAACGTGACAGGGTGTAACTGGTGCTATTTCTCATCAGCATTTGATACGATCTTGCGAAATGCGCTTGTTTTACAAATTGGGCTAGGGCGGATTGGCGGTAAATGATCAAGTTATTCAGGAATATGGTATTCTTCTGTTTCTTTTTCTGTTAAGTGTATACACCCAACTACTCAATCTTTTACTACTTAGTTTGGTGAAGCAAAGGGTGTGTCTTAGTCCTTTGTTTTTTTCAATGTTTTATCTTATTTACCTTCCTGATATTTTGATGATTCATGTGATCCTGTTACACTCCAAACAATTCCCATTGAGTTGCCTAATGTATGATGATCTAATTATGATATCTGATAGTTCAAATGGTCTTCAAAATGCTCTAACCAATTACATGATTATTGCTCATGTGGAAATTAATGTTGTTAATATTGACAAAACAAAAATTATGATTTTTAATAGAAGTGGGCATTACTTCATAAGTTTTCATTTTCATATGGCAATGTTTCTTTACAAATAGCCATGATATAGTTATCTTGGTATTCTTTTTGGGTACCCTCATGGTCATTCACAAAAGCTATTATGTTCTTAAAGAAAAGGCAAATAAGTTTTCTTGAAATAAAGAGAAAACTTGTATAGTTGTTTCCTGTAGATGGTAGTTTAAAATTGTTTTTGTACACTCCCTTAAACAATCTTAACCATGGGTGTGACATATGGGCCCCATACTACTTAAGGGCTTCAAAATATGATAACTTTATTGATTTAGGATAAACCTAGCTCTGAAAATATTCATGTTAAGTATGCAAGCTTATTTTAGGAGGGGTTAATCGTAAGGGCTACGAATAATGCAGTCAGAGGTGAATTAGGTAGTTACCCATTGTTAATATCGAGCTTACACTTTCTTTAAATATTTGTGTTTGGAAGTTCATCCCCTTGTTGTCCAGGCTTTGTAATTGAAAATCGTTCTTTTTCTTATGGTCATTTTTCTTCTCTATGGTCCTAAGGGCAAGTTAAATCTATTTGTTAATTTAATTAACAATAATGAATTGTGGTTGCATAAACCCAACATTATCTCCAAATCATCAAATAAATGACTTAGTTTCAACACTTTGAAATCAAATATAATGGAATGTATTCTCCCATTTCTACCAAACAAACCAACTTAGACGTACTGTCAATTTAAAACCGTTCATTTAATCAAGAGAATTATGTTCACATTCTTAATCGTATTCAAGATCTAACTTTTTTGTAAACTTCGTATTGGTGCACAATAATTGAATGATCGAAAAGGGTCGTTATTCTTACCCTAAAATCCCTCCTAAAACAGGATGTGTACTACTGTGACTTACAAGAAAACAGAAAATGAATATCATTTTATAATGAAAATGTAAAGCTATACTCCTCAGCGTACCGAGCTTTTATCTCATATTAATGATTGCTTATAAACACTGATAATTTCTCAGATAAATGATTATTTTCTTAAAAATAATGACGTCAGTGGATTTTTGACAGTTTTTTAAATAGTAATACTAATTTGTTATTTCTGCTTTTACTATTCGTTCTAATACTGTTTTAATTATTTCCATGTAATATGTGTGCTATTGTTTCATTGATCATCCTATATTTGGTGAATATCAATAAATTTGGGCTTTTGGTCATACTAAACTGAAACACTGAAACGGAAACTGTTCTATTCCAATCAACACTGTCCTTTTGTGTCATGACAGTTCATTTGGACACTGTTCATTGCTTATGATCAGTCTCTCCTCATCAAGGCTTGTTAGTTGGGGGAAATTTGACAAAAGTTTAAGTCACTGTTCTGTAATTGCAATTTAAATACAAAAAGATGACGCCTTCCCTATCTTTTTCCTCAGACATGTTAGTATCTGATAAGTAGACGACTTTGACAGGACCAATTAACAGCTTTTAGCCTATCAAAAGTAGATGTCAGGATTAATTTTAAAAATTGGATCAGTGACTGCAGGAAAACAATCAACGATGAGGACACTTTGCAAAACATAACTACAGTGTAAATTAGGAAGTATGACAAAAAAAATGGTACTAAGACTCTCAGTGATTCATCCAAAAGAGTCACAATAATTCAAATGTGCAAACTAGCTTTTTAAAGGGAGATAAGTTCTAGAGAAACTAACACAAGTTACTTTTTTTACATTAAACTTAAAAAGTGATAGAAAAAGAAGAAAACATCAGGAATCTCCATTCAATACGTGTTGCAGTAATGTCCGTACGGATCAGTTATGACTAAAATATGGATTGTTCCTTATAAAGTTGATTTCGTCTTAGCACTTGTAGGGTATCTTGGGATACCTATACTGGGTACAAGATATGCAAAAATCTGATTGATGATTTTTTTGCATTTTCTGAATTAGCAATTCACTGATAGGTCTTAAGCTCTCTGCCATGTTCAAATAATAAAACACATTCACTCTAACACAGACCCCAATGTACAACCCCATGTACTCTCTAACCGTAAAAAGAGTGAAAAAAAGGAGTGAAATTACTTCACTCGAAAAAGAGGTTAAACCATCAAAAAGTCGTTGCATGGTTTTTTTTTTCTTTTTTCTTGTTAATCCACCCTCGAAAAAGGAGACATTCACTGACTTGCACTCCAAAAGAGTGAGAGTGACCACACTAAATTAACTTTAAACTCCGTTGAGTGAATATTTAGTAGAACGAGTAAAAAAGTGAAATTGTGCACTAAAAAAGGAGTGACGTTCACTTCAAACGGGCAATGTCCACTCTTAAATGAGTGAAAATGAAGAGGACACACATTTTAGAGTGGGTTCACTCTTCACCTTTTTTCACTCTTTTTGGAGTGAAAGTCAGTGATTTCTCTTTTTTGGGGGGGATAACCACACATGAACCTATTTTGGAGTGGTTACACTCTTTCGTTTTTTAACTCTTTTTACATTTAGAGAGTACATTATATGTACAAAATAATGTTAGCCTCTGCACATATTAAAAGGTCCATGGTCCGATCGCAATAGCCTCGTCCCCATAGACCAAGTGGTCAAAAAATTTGTATCAGAAGGGAAAAGCAACTATTTTCTCATTTACCCGGTGAAAATCTTAGGGCTAAAGGATGTTTGTTTGGATGTTTTTGTCAACCAATATTAATTTTACACAGGACTCTATGGGGTTACAAAATCATGTTTTTAGCTCTCACTTAATAATCGGTGCAAAACTGGGCAGAGGGTTTTGGGGTGAAAGCCATTCTATCAAGATGAAAAATTTATAGACTAAATCGGTCATCCCCCTTTAATTGATAAACACATTCAACTCTACCATAGTGCAGGCCTTAACATACATTGTCACAATGTTACAATTGTCAGTAAAAGGTATTGTTCTGTGGGAAACAACTTCAGTAGTTGGACAAGATGGTTTGTATATTCTAAATCACAAAATCTTTGCGATTCTATTACTATTTAAAAAAACAATGCCTGTAAGTAAAAAAAATAATGACTTCACTGAATTTTACAAAATACTTGGACATTTATCTGGAGTCATTTCAAAATATTGTCACCACCACAAAAGGACATCAAGATCAAGTGAGGAGATAGATTTGCCTCGAAAGGCAATTTTATTTCTGAAGCAAAATCTAAAAAATATGCATTTTCTAGTATATTTTAGTCAATGGAACTCCTTGTACATGCCGCATTTATATCAAACAGTGGCGAGCGCAGAGGGTAGAATGTGCCCCCAGTTCGTTTGCCAGTCGTGGGGAAAAGATCCATTCACAAGATCATGTTATTAGTCGAGGCCTACATTAGGTCAGCACTTGCTTTAATACAGTTATTACCATCCATTGGGCAATTATTCTTGTGCCCTCCCCTACTACTGATATCAAAGGCAGACACCTGTTCAAGTATGAATTTCATAACAGAGGTACTTAAAGTGACCCCTGAAACCCTGGGCTTTGCATTTGCTTACGATGATCTCATACATTCGTCATCACAACACGGACATTCATCTGTGTGGTCCCCTAAATCAGGAAGTCCAAACACTTCCTACACTCACATCACAGCACAAGAGTTTTGATTCGTTAAACCATGGCAACTGTACCATACCAAGAGTTTGAGTAGTCATCTTCCTGTGTTAGAGGCTATCTCGGTGACAGCGCATTGAAATGTTCTAGATTGTGATTAGTTTTGATATTTCTAATAAATATACCCATTAAAGCAAAAAATAATTCTGGATGAAAGCTTCCCATGAGGGAGTAATTCCTAATTGTGAAAAAGAGAGGGAAAGGAGGGAGAGAAAGGTGGAGGGAGAAGAGAAAAAAAAACGAAAAAAGGGGATAAGCGCGGAAGAGGAGAAAGGAGAAATTGTGAATTGTGCTCTGAAACACTATTTTAGCTTCAAGATTAGGGCAAAACCCTAGGAACTTCTGGGGGCTATTACCCCTAGATCTCCTCGAGGGCTTTGCCCTCCTGGACTCCACCCATTTAGGACTTCATTCACACATTGATCATCCCTAAGCTGGTACAGAATTAGGAACCCCCAACCCCCCACTGGAATGTCAGTATAGTGGTTAGCCCCTGGAATTTCTGATAGAGATGGCAGTTTCAGGCACTCCACCGCAACGCAAAGGAAGTGGATGCAATGAAGTATGAAACGAATACTTAAAAATATAACCAGTCACCAGACGTGCAAAAACAGCAACAAATACAACTAGTCAATTCGGAACAGGGGGAGTAGACATGCCAACCTAAAAACAGCAACAGTAAATTCTAAAACGGCATCAACATCCGGCAAACCCAAGTGCTATAGTCTTTTTCAAAGACTAAGCATTATTAGCACATGTTTTTTTGAAGGGCGCCCCCAATTTTTCAAAAATTTGGAGAGTTTTACACGGTTGCATTGGGAAACTGGCTAGTAAACTATACTGTGAATGGAAGCTCGAAAATGTCTCGGTGTCACAATCGACAGGAATTTTGTACTCGAATAATTATTATCAGAGATCCCCGATAATATTTCACCGGCTGCTGGAAACGGCCGTCCAATATCAAATAGCCGAGAAATAGCACCATATACGAGTCTACGCGAATCCATTAGTGTTTTAATGGTTAGGCAAGTCACGTTAGGGGTTATTTCTCGAGGTGGCACTATTCATCATGGACGGACATAAACGTAGCATTTCCAGATCGACCGTTAAGTCCAATCTGGGTCCCAATTCTAATACAAAATCGCTATTTTGTGATAAATAGATTTTGATAGCATTCTCGTCGCAGGTATAGTTTCTAGACAATTACCAGTGTAACTGTGCAAAAATAGCAAATTTGAAAATTGGCGGCGCTCTCCAAAAAAATGTGCCAATATGCCTTTAAACAGTAGGAGGGCGCTCTTATGCATATCGAACGGTACACTAGTTGAATAAAGGCTAGGCCTGGTCACAAATATTTAAATCTAAATGATCATTATTGGAAATTAACTATTTTGAAGCGGGGTTAATCAACTACCCAGATGGATTTTGAAGTCAATAATTATTCAAAAATTATTCCGATATTACTATGAGTGTGGGTTGGTTATGTCAAATAAACAGCTCCCGTAGGATTTTGGTGCATAGTTGATTTTTGCTGTTGTTTCAGTCAATAGGGACCAGACAGTCAAAATGGATGGGGTGCAAATTTTCGGAATGCTGCCCCCTTCCTCAAGGGGGGAAATGTTTACTACAGGGAAAAATTTAAAATCAGTCAAATTTGTTTTAATGACTTAACATGTTCTCTCCTTATAAGGATTAAAAAAATTAAGATATTTGCCTAGGTTCCGACCTTCAGTGAAAGCACTCTCAGCCCCATAATGTTCAAGTCAGCCTGGGTCTTAAAATTTATCCAATGCTCAGATTTGATGAAAACTGGTGAGAAGTTGTTTGTTATTGTCTCAACGGACCAAAAATGTATTATTTTACAGTGTCTGAACATTGGTTGGCTAATTACTTGGCAAAATGTCGCAAGGGGGTTCTAATGGTCTATGAGGGGTGACCAGAGAACTTCCATGGATGTGCAATGGTGATATCAAAAAAATCAATTAAAATGCATTTTTTCTGTTTCAGTTGTATGACACAAGGAACTCATGTGACACCACTTTCAACAACATCGGAGCATTTACCCCAGGGGACCTTGAAAACCCATGTATGGGGCTATACCGCTTTAACTAAGGTCGGAACTCCCCCATTGAAATAGTACTTTTTCTAATCCTTATGATGCGAGAAAACATTAGTGCACATCTAAAAACACCAATTTGACTCATTTTAAATTTTCCTGTAACTTAACATTACCCCCTTGCAGGATGGGGCATCAGTCCGAAAATTGCACCCCATCATTTGTGCCAGTTTAGGTCGTATTGAAACCCAAACAGCAACAAAATCAATTTTTAGCATGAAAATCCTAGTGGAAACACACCAAACCCACACCTAAGCTGTATTGAATAAGGTTTAAGGGATTGCAGCGATTCCTAATCCCGCAACATCGAAAAAAAAATCATAAAATCATAGTTTTGTATTTGTTACTGGCCATGGAGATGCAAACATAAAATGCAAGTGGTGGCTTGAAATCGCGTATTAAAGACAATGCGGTACTTTTATCTGATGTTTGTATTTCTAACGGCGTATCATAAATTACGGAACTTGAGATCAAAAAAGATTTCTCGGTGAATATCCAGATTTTAAGCGTGATATTGTGCACTCCTATGATCAATACAGTTTGGACCTCAAACACAAAGGTGGGTGATCTGTTTATGCGTGCTATGTTAAACCACACTCAGCTGTTTATTGTAGATTTGAAGTATAGCTTGTCATGTCGAGTAATGGGAGACGTATGAAAAATGTTACTCAAATACTGCATTTTTTTTCAATATTGGTGGGTTGTTTCTGCATAAAGAAGTTTATGGAATTGTACACGCTTATCCATGATTTATAAAAAAGTGAAAACGAATGCATTTCCACATTTTTCGCTTCTCTCGCAATATCGCTGCTAATCCCTTTAAGAGGATATTTGTAATGTAACCAAGACAGAGATTGCCCATAGTAAATGCATGTAGCAGTCCACAAATTTACCGCTTTGGAATCCCACATGCCCAAATCGAAGCAGCTCGTGTCCTACCCTGATACTGAAGTGTAAATTCTTGCAATCCAAAAAGATTCCGAAAAAGCAATGCACTTATTCACCTCAAGAGTAACATGACACAAAAATTGCCGTTTGTAAGAGCAATTCCCTACCAAGTCTCCTCCGAACACGTCAGCATCACCACTTTTGACTCATAGCTATCTGAGCAATCCCATAGCTAGCTTCCCTATCACCTTAACTTTGAACATCTGATTAGACGGTGAAAAGGCAAGGAAATAAATCACGCCATAAATTAAGCACGTATTATTAAACATTTCACTTATCGGCCACAGCCCCTCACCGTTGCCAATTGAGCCGCCTCTAATTAATTGGTTTCATGACGCAATTAGAGTGAAATCTACCCTTCTGATTGAACACTGGAGAGTGATGCATACTAAGTCCAAAGTCAACCAAAGTACATCTCCGAAGGGAAACTCAAAAAGAAGAAAAGAAAGAAAAAAAGGATTGAAAATTTAAGAAATATATTTCTACTTGAAACATTTTACATATTCACGACTCTACGTAAGCAGACAGTAAGGGCGTAGCAAGTGTTCCCTGGCCCATGCTCTTGGAGGCTCCTAATCTCTGATTTGCCATTTTTGTTTGTATTTGGAATGAACAAGAAGTTCCAGTAATTTACTTTAAACCGGTTTATGAAAACAATTTTAAATCTCCTGAAAACAAAATGGCTTCTTAACTCATTGTGGCCGATTGAAGTGCCAAAACAAGTTTTCAGCACATCATAAGCTACATCTGACATTGGTCTCTTTCCCAGGGAATTATAAAAGGAGCTATTTGATTCTCAAGTACTACTCTGGGGCATTGATCACTTGTGCCCAGTGATGCTAATGAGAAAATAGATCATGACTGTATTATATGTGGTAGTAATAATGAGGTTAAAGCAATACACATTAATTATAAAACACACTCTCACCTTTCTCAATAACAAAGATTTTGGTGGATTTTTGTAATTTAAAACCAATATCCCATAAGTTGTTTGGGTGCGGAACTGATCATAAAGTCTTGATATAAGACATTGTCATAAATCAAGGGACTCCAATCTTAATTAGCCTAGTCATTGACTAAAAAAAACCTTTTCAGCTTTGCCAATTCTCCTTGTTTGACTTAAATTTGGAAATTGACTTTTTTTGGCATAATCCTTTTAAGTGCAAAATCAGAACATTGTGATTTAGCCATTATCCATAACACACAACCAATGTTTTGAAAAGACGTGTCATGGGAGTTCATAGTTTCATTTTCAAATTCATGGTAAGTAAAAGTTTCTTTGTATTATATTGTAATATATTCCCATTTTGATCAATAAAGTATGACCAACCGGGATGGGCGGCAAACCACGGTCTTTATTTTCAGCCTATTAGTTTATAATATGGCCCATTTTCTAGGTCAAATTTCGGCTATTGGACAGGTCCTTGTTTCAAATTAAACATGTTCTCACATTTTTTCCAGAAAATATTGTACTTTTTTATTTTTTTTAAAAACCAAAATTCCAACAAAATAGCAAAAAAAAATTGGGGGAAAATTGATAAAAGGAATTTTTGAAAAAATGTGAAAATTGTTGAACAATTTGTCTTGAAAGTGGGCCTCGGGGTATGCCGATGAGTCAATTTTGCTTAGAAAATTAGTATAGCCAAGGGTCCACTTTTCAGATCTTGGAGCCACATTCCTTTACAAACAAAAAATTGAGTATCCACACGGGAAAAGATCAAACCAAGTTAAGACGTGTAGTTCATAATACTATTTAGGTTGATCTATTCCCAATTGATCAAGATTGATTTCACCACATCAAGTCTCGTTCTATGATTTGCTGTGAGGAAAATCACTGGTGTGAGCGTTACTATCTGTGTAACGTTATAGATGACGTGAAGGATGAAGGAAGTGATATTGTGTGGATATGGCCCATATTTATAGAACACGATCATCAGTATCCAAGGACGAGGGTGTCTGCAAAAAGGACACTTTGCTAAATTTACTATAAAGTCAATTTTCCATCATATTATGGGTATAAGATTATATAACTTTGCAAAGTTGGAAAGTTGCTCTATGTAAGTTTCAGTACCAGTAATTGAGTTTAATTTACTGACCTAATTAATTTAATGAAAGTTAAGGCTCAAGAAAATGATGAAAGTTAGCATTAAAGAATTTAAATTCTTAAACACTTGAGATGGTTGCGCCAATTTCTGGGTTCTTGCCATGTTGATATGAGACGATACAGTATGTAAGAACGTAGGCGTCAACGCGCTACGCATACGCACCGCTCAGACTAATCAAATGCGCATAGTAACAACGGACTGATTGATTTTAAAAGCCAGGGTAGTTTAGGGTAACATCTATCACCATTTCAGTAACATGTTACCAATATAGCTTCTTATTTCGAATATAAAGTGTTTAAAATACGCGTAGCCTGTGGGATAGAGTGTGACACATAGATACGGCAGAGTCTAAAACCAATACCTTATTCTCTAAATAATGCTGTGGACTATTCTTTAAAATGTTAGAAGTGAACTATTTTAACACATTTTGTAGTTTTTAGCAGACAGTGTCCTTGAAAAGAAAAGAGATATTTCAAGAAACCTACCAAACATTTGTTAAGCCATGCATTTTATATTTTTCCCTGATTGGTAGAGA
>JAMKCH010038247.1:0-14436 GCA_023653785.1 Ophioderma brevispina | reverse complement strand
GCATTGAAATAATTGACTAGTGTGGTTCAAAGTAAAATATTCTAAAAATACATATATTGCTTTTACAAAATTAACTATATTCATACAAAATAATTACTGTTGTCACACGATCTCCTACAGGTACTTATACCCTGACAACAGTACAGATGGCTAACCATTAGGACTGAAATTGTAATATAACACATCAGCAAACAAAAAAAAAAAAAAAGCCTGTTATTTTGATCAAGAGAGTATGGACATTATGACCATAACTGTTTGGAATTCTATAAATCCAATGAAAAATAAACCATCTGCTAAGTCAGCATTGAAAGTATGGGAAACACTCTGGAATGTTATTGTTGCCCCTAATTCACCATTTCACCTTTTGTATTGGGAGGGTAAGGGTGTGCGTTAATCGCGATGGCGATAATATTGCGATATTTTTTTTCATTATCGTGATGCGATATTTCGCCAGGGTCCGACGATTGCTGAAGATATTCTGAGTAAGTTTTGCAGATTCTGGGCAGACTCAATAGTAAAATCTATCATATATTCGCATTTAATTACCTGTTTGTAATACTATAGTGTAATCGTAATATTTCATCTTTTATGGGGTATCCCATGTTCTATTCATCTTTCATTGAGGAAGGACGACTGATCCAGCCATTATTCGTACAAATGTACCTGCGAATTATTAAATACGATGTCGGGCCCACAGCATAATGAGCATTGTAACAAAGATAATTGATTTAACAAACACTGTACAGTATAACCCTACATGTTCTGTGTGACATGCTGACCGATCAGCATATGGCCGGTCCACGTGCGCATAATCTAGGCGCATAGCCCACGGTTACCCATGTGCCGTCATACAGTGGAATTTCCATGGAAAAAAACGGGTAACTCGCCCGCCTGGGCGACAAAGACAAAGGGTAAAAGGTGTGGGAATCTGTAGGTTTAGCTTAGAAATTGAAGGGAAAATGTGAAACGGAAAATATTGTGATGAAAACACATGTGTTCGCTATAAATAATCTTGATATCCTTTTGCGGTATAAATAGTTCCTATTTGTCCACTCAAACTCCACGATTTACGTGCATATCGATTACGCTTGCCCTTGCCTGGTTGAATGATATTGTTAAATAAGGAACGTCACGAAGATCAGGCTACTTATTGAATATTCATTATCATTCATAAATTTTCAAGTAATGACGATTTCGCGCGTGCGTATCTCATCCATTATACCATGAGTTTATTATGTACAGGACTGCCGGTAAACATCTATAATTTTTTACTTTGCACTTTGCAATTGATTATTTTTAAATCGATCCTTCACTATTTCAAAAAATAACACCCTGAGTAGGTGATTAAATGTCTACTTAAGCCATTCCCAGATGCTACTTTTGTGGATGGCTAGGATTGATATAAAAATACAGCGTTAACAAACGCCTTCTCGGGGCTGTTGATTTTGGAATTCCCCGGGAATCCCCAAACAGCTGTCGAGAGATGGTAGGGGCACAACGTGCAATTAGGAATATGTGATACCCAAAATAATTTTGCGCTTCGCAAATTTTTTATCTTCCACGTGCATTTGCAGCCAGTGATTGCAGCCCGCTCGATTGAGAAGTGTGAGGGAGATACGTGCGCTTGGGAACGAGCTGCGCATCGGTAACAAGTAGTTGCATTGATTTGTGGTTTTTTTAACAAAGTAAACAACAACACAAATTTGACCGGACAATGCATTGACAGACGACGGAGATGAGAAGAAATGACATACATATGAACGTACCGGTGGGCAAAGAATGTAGGCAAGAAACCTTTTGTCTCATTATCATCATTGTTTTTATTCACTCATTTCACTGCCACTGTTAATCTTCTGTGATCTAAAACACAACCATTCGCATTGACATTCTCATGACTACAGACATAAAAACACGGGACACCAATGCGCATCATTCTGCTGTCTTTTTTCCAAACATTTTCAAATTTGTTAATATGGCGATTGGCATTTTCTCTACCGTCAAGTCTTGAATATTGTAAAGTTGATCGTCTGACCTTGGGCCCTGTTTGAGGCCCTAGATCGTTTCTAAAACATGTCCCCACAACTGACGTAATGATCCACGACCCCTTCACACCTTTTGACCAAATCTCAATGGATTATATGCTCAGAATTTCGTCAAAAACTTACGATGTATTTTGAATATGGACCTACATTCCTGCCGGTATAACATCAAGTTGTAATATTTTAAGTTACAGAAGGTTTAGACGGGGTTTAAGAGCAATGTTGAATGGTTTATGTCATATTGGCAGTGGCTGAAAATGTTATTTCCCGGTAACCAATAATTGAGATTCCCCTATTTCCCGCGGCGGTGCCAGGGGAGTGTCTTAGGGGGGATCTGCCCCCTGAAACTGAAGCTTTTTGAAAAAAATGAACAGCAGAATGACGCGATTTGGTGGGCACAATTTTTCACATTTTCGAGTCATTGAGAATGTCCAATGCTGAATGTTGTGTGTGTGTGTAAATGTGATCACAGAAGATTAGAAAACAATTAATAAAATGATGATGATAATGAGACAAAATGTTTCTGCCTATTTCTTTCACCACGTGCGTATCATGTCACGTCAGCTCGTCTCCTCGGTCGTCGTTCAGTGATTGTTTACTTTGTTCCGAAACTCAATGATTGCGAGGCTCGCTCATTGGTTCACACGTACCTCCCTCAATGTCACAGCTTAACTTATCAATAATCTTGTAAAAATCCCATGTGGCACGTGGGAAGCTACAATTTGCGCAAATCGTAGCGTGGTGCGGTTATATCGATGCACCGAAAAAAATCGGTGTTTTTTAAACACCGACACCGCCGGTGGTTCAATTTTTCAAACACCGACTGCAAACGAAATTTTCGGTGGAACACGTCCACCGAAAAAAATGCCCCGGTTTTTACTCATTATGTCAAGTGTTTTCACTTACTTTTGCATTCATACTTGTATTTTCCCAAAATAAACGTCCCAAATCGTTTTTTCTAAACCAACATTGCGTTGGTTTTGTAATAAATTTGTTAATTCTTGTTTATATTTTAAATGTCCTCACATAAACAAACGTAGAAACCCCGACTTCCCAGCCCCGAATCACGTGTGCTTGACTTTCTCCATTCGAACTTTGCAACACGTGATGGCAAGTTGCCATTGTATCATCGTCCCTTTCTGGCGCAGTTCTTGTCCGAGTGCATAATCAATCGGCCCACCGCCTGCAACTACGATGTTATCAAGCTTTGCACCTGCGTGGAGAGAATCAGCCGGCTCCTCCGCGTCTGTCAGTGACTGTGTGAAGTTGTTACAATAATATCGTGGGAAATTTGTGATTGGGGTTTATCATATTTTACGTGTGATATTTCACTGGGAATGAACCTTCAATTTACGCCTACTGTTCATTTGTTTTGGTATTTTTGAATATTTCGGACATACTTTCTAGCTACCATTGCGGCTAAATCTGGAAACTAGGATTTAATTGTCGTTTTTATTTACTTTTACTGTAATTTCGCCCGTGAACTGTCTGTTTGTGATATTGATAAATTTGTTTCTTCAACTTCATGCCGAGTCTAGTGAGGGAGTATTCAATGAAAGGAAACGACGGATGGTCATCTCAGTTTTTAGTTACATGAGGTCGATGCCTCTCTTCATATTAGGATCTTATACTTCAAGAAAGGAAACGATAGGCCTATGCTTCTCTTCATATTAAAAAGAAAGACCCATTTTGTAGAAGAAAGTTCTTAATTTTTTTAATTAAAAATTACGAGAAAAGAAACTTTACCCTGGAAGAAGCAAAAATAAAAGATAGATAGTGAATCATTTTTCCCTTTCTGGATAAACAAGACGAAAGGAAAGTCCCAAACAAACCATAATCACAGACGAAGATCTTATCAACACAAAATTTTAAAACGTTGATCAAAATATTTTCTAAAATATTTAGTTATGCCGAAATGCATTACTTAATCGTAGCCCCTGCAGGCCGGCCGCGGTGTCTGCGCCCCTGGCACTGTTGTCATCTTGTGTTCGATGCAACGAAAAGAAGCGCGTAATTACTTCGGTTGATAATGGCCGCGTGCCATGGATGGAAAGCCATGCGAAATGGCCCCGAAGAAATCGCTGTAAAGTATCTAATACGCACATGGATCGTCTTTTATAAGAATTATCAGTACATATAAACAAAGAATAAGCAATAATTAGAATTTATCTGTACATATCGTCAATATTTCGTTAGTTTAAACGTGAACTTGACTTGTTACCTGTTTGTTTTTCCTACTTTACACGGGTGATACGTGCGTTTACCAGTTCAACCGTGTTTGTATCGTGCATTTCTAAAGAATTGGTGGCGGGTTGTTTTTTGTAAAGTGAAAGCTAAAATTTCGGTGTAGTCGGTTTTATCGGTGTTTTTTGTTCGGTGTTGTCGGTGGTCGGTGTTTTCAAAACACCGCAAAATTTTTTTTTTTTCTTTCTTCCTTTTTTTTTTGGGAGCTTACAAATTTCCCGCGAGCTTCCCGAATTTCCCGCCGCCAGCCGGCCGATTTAACCCAGTTTTTCCAGCTCTGATATTGAGTTGGAAAAATTGGAATTCATTAAGCCAAGATCATATCGTAATATCGCGATATTGCGATTTTTTGTAGGCCGATGTACGATACCAAAAAGGGCCGACGATGCCCAGGCGTAGGGAGGGGTAAATTCCCCCAGTTCTGCGACCCATGACCTTGAGTATTTAGGGAAAATACAAACCTAAACACAAATAAGATTTAACGGTAGCACCTGGGTATGTGTGCATCCAATATTTGCCATGCGTTTTACAGCATGTGGAAAACATGTCATTGGCATGTTGAAGGCCAACCTATTTAGAAGGGCGGTGACCATACTGGCCTTGGCTTTTAAAGTCAACCCCTCTTTCTCCCTATCAAGTCCGTGGTGTTAGCATGTTATTTGGTCATGTTTAGAAAAGGCTATTAGGGGGACAAGTAAGGTCTCTAAGCAGCTGCCAGACATAGAACAACGTTAGGGCTCCAATGAAGAAAATGCTCCAAAAAACCTGGGAGGGTTCATTTGTTGATCCACAGCCTCATCCCCCCCCCCCCCGCACTTACCTGGTGTTTTAAGGGGCGGCGCCAGAGTAAAATCATAGGAGGGGCGATAAAACATCATCTAATCGGGGGGGCAAAAACAGTACAAAATGAACTCATTTTGGTTATTTTAAAAACCCATATTTTTGTTTCAAAAACCTGTTTTCTAAATTTCTAATTTGAAAATCTCAGGGGGTGCCTCAAACAAGTTGAGATTTTTATATCATCTGACCTGTTGGCATGAGTATAGTTTGTGTGCCAAATCTGACATGCATATCTACTCTACATGAAATTCACAATTTTGTTTTTTCTGTCCGTGGGGCAGCATGTTTTAAACATTTGCTCATAACATCAAAATGCACTGTCAGAATCAACTGAAATTTTGGAAATAACCTTTTCTTGGGGATCACAAATTGCACCTTAAGAAATTTATAAAAGGTGATGCAGTTGCATCTATGGGTCAATAATGTGTCAAAGGTCTTAAAAACTTTCAAATAATGAAGGAGGCAATTCTACAATTGTTTGTGCTGCTCCTATTGGGGTGGGATCCTTTTTTGGTACAAAAGAGATTTGATAATTTATCAATTAATACTTGAAAGTCAATTCCTGTGCACCAAAAAAAAGTAGAGATATTGTAGAATTATGTATGTCAGACACTATTAGATCCCACATTAAGGAAATGGTCCTAATACCACAATACATGTGGATATAAGTTAGGTTTAAAGTTGTATTACAGACTACAACATCATTTAAGCTGTGGGGCATTTTGTGATGTATGCAGCATACTTTTTATTAAGCATAGAAAGTGCAAGCAATCAGTTTTACCTTATAACAACATTGCATGTATAAATAGAAGATATACAAGCAATATTTCAGGTCTAAATTATGGTATAAAAATACATTTCATACTAACAGACTATCAAAACAAGCTGAATTCCATGAAAGAGACATAGCTGAGGGTTGGCGTCAGTGTGTGATGTTAAACAATGTGTTCAGATATTTTTTTCTGTTGAAATGTGTTAAAGGAGCTTGTTCCGATTTATGTCTATTGTGTTCTCAACTTAATATGAGAGCCTGGCACTTGCACATATGCCCCACCAAGTACCGTGGGAAACAAACTTGCATTTTTTTATGGTAGAAGTAATAATGCATATTGCAAAGTCCTATTCAATACTGTGCTAATATTGATGTTTAACCATAAATTTGGCGGTTTTTGTTTATATCTTGGGAATGAAATGGATTTGAGGGCTCAAATTTCAGGAAGACAATGAGAAAAATACGGCCTATCATCTGATATCAAAATCGATACTACTTCCGGGTAAATCAGGGGGGTCCCCAAAGACGATCAGAACATGCACCTCTAATTCCTGCAAAGTAAAATGAACTTTTTTTACAAAGTAAAATACTGTGTTTCTATTTTGTCAGTCTGTAGTTAACAATTTTGTCTTTCTGAATATATTTGTGTTTTAAGCTTTAATTTAACATTCACATTAAGGCCTTAAACAAATGCCGTTTGTTTGCCAAACCCAACCGACCCTACGTTTTTGCTGAAAAAATGGGTTGGTAAGAGCAAAAAAAAGTTGTGGGTTTTAGAAAAATTACCATCGGACAATTTGGGTGCTTTTTGAATCACAAGAAAAAGCAACTACAACTAAGTTCAAACAAATGATCTTGGGTTCATTAACACAAGCAAACATTTAGGTGCAGGGTTGTATGCAGGATTTAATTAGGGGAGTGGGGTGTGGAACTTTGAAAAAGTGGACTTTCTGGTAATAGTTGATCTAACCCCAAAATTGTACTCTTTTAAAACTTTTTGAACATCTCATAACCAGAAGTGGACTTTTGGACCTCTATTTAAAAAAAGAAAACCTTTTTCCCCTTTTGTGAAATAAACATGTACTACGAATGTTATGTGTTCATCGCAATGGCGGACGATATGTGGGTGGGATGCCACGTGTTGTGTCCTCTTTGCGGTCTGAGAAAGTAGTCTCTTAAAGGTCAGTCTGTTCTACGAAGTGTCAATACTGAAAATAATGTTTGCTATTCTGATTGAATAGAGACTGCTATTCAGACAAAATGAATATTGTAAAAGTGATAATTTTCGCGCATGTAATTTTTCACTCTTCAATTTTGAGCATTTTCACTTATTTTTAAATTTCCTTTTTTTCAGCTATGCTACAAAGACTTACAAAACAAACTTTTTCGCGTGTTAATTTCGGGCGTTAATTTCGCACTGGCTCAGAAGTGCGCAAAAGGCGCGAAAATTAATGTAGCACAAATATTTCCACTTTTACATTAAGTATTTACTATTCTGCAATATGGAGAGATACTTCCCATTACTATACTTTTTGTGAATTTGGTCTATTGAACTGTATTCAATTTGGAATAACAAACCATTTTTTTGTGTAATAGCCAACCAGATTAATACTTTTGATTGATGAACCTTTAAGAGTAGATCCTTAGAATGATGCTTCGTCGCATGTACTTGCAACACCAATGTCTTCTTTCATTTTGGAATATTTAAAACCTGAGATATAGGAAAATTGTGGTTTTCAATTAAATCTGAACTGCAATTCAAATGCATCCTCATCCAGAGGCTTTGGTGTAATTTTCTCAAACATTTGGTGCAAAATAAGCTGCCCGTAATGACAGTTCTTAACAAGAAAAATGTTTAACTGTTTGTTATTTTAACAGAACGCTATCTTAGTGACATCGCCATTTCTTAAAATCAAATACAAATGAAAAATGGAACCCGAGCTATCTTGTTTGAATAAATTTTCTTTTTGTTTGGCCACTTTCACCAAACTACACAAATTGAGAATTTCCCAAACGATTCATACTTTCATACAGACCTAATATTTTTTGTCACCCTTGATTTGAAATCCTCATTTTGTGATATGGAGGCAAGCACACTATGGGAATGTAAATGAAAAGTGGTGCACTCACGAGGACCCTTGAAGATGAAAGAGGACTTGCATCGTCTAGTCCTCCGGCAATTAATGGACAATCATGACCGGACTGCTGAACAAAAAGGCCAAACCACTTCTTTGCATCCATTAAGGGAAACTCCTGCAGGCTTATCAGGGTATGATTAAGTAAAATTACTTTAAGAGACGGGTCACTTAATGGTCAATATCTTAACTAGTTTTTTGCCTTCAAACAACCGTGATGCTCGATGCTAGTTACACTCCAGTAGCATGCAAAAAAGTAAGAAAAATCACCTCATATCTCCAAATCACAGGACATGGTTGATATTTATTACCAAATGAACTTAAACTATTACTAATTAAAATGCTTTAGCACCTTAAAAGGCATTCAGTCTCCTTCTGTTTTCCACCCTTTCCTTGACGAAGCTGCTAGAGAGGGCTCACCAATCATAACTAGAAAGTACTCATTATTTTCATCCTTCTCAATTTATATCACAGCCAGGAGGGGTGCAGTGTGGGACTCTTCTCCCATCACAAAAGTAAAAAAAATATCCTAAACGATTGTTTGCAAACACAGCAAGCAAGGAAAATAGGGTTTGTTTCGTTAAAACAGGTTGAAATTTTGGTTAGGGTCCAGATTGGGAAATAAATCCACTTTGATAAAATCCCCCCCCCAAGGAAAAAATCCTGCACAAGTGGGAACAAAGCCTGGCAAGAAATATTGAAAATTTGGGATGAAGGAAAACGTTCTGTAGTCTCTTATTAATTTGGTGTTTCAGTGTGTTTGGTAATTACCTCACAAGTAATCCTGATCGGTAGAGGGGTAATTACCAAGACACATAGCAGCATGTTGTGTTTTGTTAGTGCTATACAGGTCACTAAGGTCATGGTAAGCATCTGCAGTTTTATACGGCACTGTAAATACCTAAATGTAGTACCAAGCTTTTGCCTTCTCACTGGAAGAAGCCAGTGGTGATGTCCAACCAGGGGCAGGCGGAGAGTTGCCCCTCTGGCTCAAAAAAAGTGGGACGATATGGACCAAAATAGTTTCTCTCCCTTTTTCAGGAGATTTAGACCAATTTCAGCCCAGATTTTGGCAAAATTTAATGCAAAGTTGGTAAATTGCGTGCAACATGCGTAGTTTGCGTTACATTTTGTTAAGGTTTAAAACTTCAATTGGAGCAAATCACCGAAAACGACTACAAATTTTGCCCCCCTGGCGGATGATTGGGAATTTGCCCCTTCTGGATTGACTGCCTCAGTTACGCCAAAGTGCTGTAAGCAGCACAAAGCGACACTGTGCAACTCAGTAATTTAGTTTAGTCATTTTTTTGTTGTTCTGCGCTGCTTGTATAGCTTGTTTAAAAGTTAGGGACACTAATAAAAATATCCTCGATTTGTGTCCTTCAAATTCCTTCGATGCATTTATTACGTTGTAAGATTCCAGTGCTTTCATGAAAGTTGTTGCACAATTAACCACAGCTCAACCAAGAGGCCACATCCATTATGTGATACTGTAAAAGCAGCTCAGAAGCAATACAATGAAGAAACCACTGTACGGAGCAATGCACGGGCATGCACTAAAAGCCCCGGCAGCAATGTCTAGTAACTGCAGTCACTTTTTTTGCAAATCTACGACGATAAGGGTCACTTACAAGGCAAAATATGAATAACAAGTTACAGATTAGAATATCTCGTCGATGTATTCCAGATTATTTTTGTTGTTATCTTTCACGTTGACTTCAATCAGTGTCTGAAAGCACTTTTTATGATGACTGTTTTCAAATGTAGGTCATTTTTTTAAAGAGAAGTCGTCGAATCTAGACAGAGTCTTTTCTTTCAAGTGATTACTTAAAGGTACACTAGAATTTGGCAGGTCTCCATATATGGTGATGTTATCAAGCAAATGAGTCGGAAGTCGCAAATATTGATTTTGAGATATAGCCCAACAAAGCGAAAATGTCTTTGTTCCTATTGTGTTTGGTCCCCCCCCCCCCACCTTTCAACTGAATCATAATCTTTGGAAGTATTGTCAATTTCGAATGGTGAATTTCCGCACAATGTAGCTTTTATAATGGTACATACAGCTCATGAAAAGTACAAAATTGAATCTAACCGACTTCAGACTCATTTGCTTGATCGCATCACATATTGGGTCATATATGGTGAATTCATACAAATATGCAATATAGACTTCTTTCTTGTTTGGCTACAGAAATGCCTTGAATAGGAAGGCAAATTTATATTGGTTATATTTCAGCAAAAAGTAGGCTAATTTCATATCGGAGTAATAAATACTAAATTAGAAATTTCACATTTTTTGTACCAAAGAAAAACTTTCCAAGCTGAACTCTTTCCTGTGCAGTGCAGATATTTTTGAAGATGAGTGTTATTTCATTGTAACAAATAGGGCTTTTAATTTTTAGGGACATCTGATACATGAAATCTCTCAGCTCAGTGAACCTTTAAGACATGATTTGACTGAATAATCAGCTGTATTGCTTTATGTTACAAATCACAAAATTTAGACCACAATTAATTTTGCAGCTTGAAAGCCTTTTCATAATAGAAAGATCGTGAAATTCAGACTGCAACTCCCACAATGTAAGCAAATCAGCCACCACTGGCTTCACTTAGTAGTTATGATCAAACATTGGTACTAAAATATTAAATACTTAGGAATTATTTTATCAATCTTAAATAGCACACCAAAATTAAGATAATTTGGCAGTGTTAATAACTGTTCCCCATGTACAAGGTTAGATTTATTCAGGACAAGATGATAGAGATGTCTTGGAAGCTATGGAACACAATTCCCAGAATCTAAAACACGCAGATGGCAATACCAGCTGGCTGATCAAATTTTAATTTTTATTTCATTTATTTTTTTTTAATTTCTTATTTATTTTTTTGCTTTACTTGGAATGTTTGTTTGATATTTATTTTCTGGGATTTGTTAATCTGAATTTCTTGTCTTTTTATTTTTTTCAATTTTTTTTTCTATATTTGTTTTGTGTTTATTTGGTTATATTTTGTTATTTGGAATTTTGGTATCATTTTTTCTGGATTTTTTCCCCTGGAATGTTTGTTTTGCTTATTTGTTTGTTCATTTCTACAAATCCATACCACTTAATTGCATTTGTTAGTTGTTACAAACGGAGGGATAAACAGTGATCAGTTGTAGAGTTGCTTCTGCAGCTAAAAACAGAATAAAGAATCATGAATTAAAAAAGGAAGAATTTTTGCAGAATGACTTATGAAAAAAGGACAGAGAGGAGAGGAACACTAAACCAATCTGAAAATTTCTAATCTTGTCCAAATTTCAACCCAAATCTCATCAATAAAATATATGCAGTCCGTGTACTGGGCTCCTCACCAAAAAAGCTCTTATCCAATTCATCAGTACAATCATGAGCATTAAAGTTTGATTGATTTTGTAAGTGCTATGATAAAACCTTGTTGATTAGCAATGTGCCGGCTCTGGCAAGTCACCTGTAATTAGAAACTGCAATTTATCATCAATCCCAAGACACAGTTCAACCATACACCACAACAGGTATACTCAAGCTACTAACCCTGGTGATTGTTGGGGGATCACATCTCACACCCAATCACTGAGGTTGTGTTTTTTACAATGTGCATACAGTGGGAGGTTGCAGAACTGTGCCCTTGACAATGAGGATAGTTTGAGCATGTGTGGGGTCAAGGCAATGGGATATGTCTAATTCATGACACACAATCTAGTGACGAAATATAACTCTACACAAGTATTGATTATATACTCGGCCTGGGGACTCAATTATGATTATCGATGACACACGGTCTCAACCTCCCAATATGAATCTTGTGAAAATAAGTTCAGTCTTTGTGGCAACTAATATTCTGTCAATTTAAATACATCTAAGATTTGTTTTTATATAATTGGATTGATGTTTTTAAAATTTAATTTCACTGAAGTGTTTACAGAAATAACAATTAGCATTTGTTAATTTTTAACTTGGAATTTGTTAGACATGTGGATACTTGTATTAAACTTGTATTCATCTGTATAGACAGACCTCAGAAAGTACTTTAAGCAATTATTTTGGTTTGGATAGCCAAAATAATGTACACCTGTACATCGTTTGATTGTACAAAACAAAAAACCTTATTGTACAACAAAAAACCTTATTTTTTTTGTATGCGGATGATATACAACTTGTAATACAAGTTCACATTCCATGATTTCCATGTCATCATAGACTCAATCCAGCAGTGCTCACCTTTAACTTGTTTTCGTACTGACTTGCCCGAGTCTAGCCATCTTCTGTTGTCTAGCTCGCTCTCATTGTCCGTATATCTCAATCCAAAGTAATCGCTCTCTATGAGGTCCAAGTGTTTGAATACTAGGTCCAGCAACACTTGTCCCTTTGCTCGTCTCTGAAAAAATCAACAGAATGGAGCTCAAATTAAACATGTTACCTGTTATATTCCATGATGGTAAACAGCTTAGAGTCTCTCTTCAGTTCAAATTGAAACAATCTCATGTGAGATGCCACAGTTCAAAGATTGTGTTGATATGCTTACCTATACTGGAAACACTTTGAGGATAAACTTCTAAGTGCACGAGGTCACTGAACTCTCTGATGGAAATTTAAGGGTCTATCTATGATTCAACACAGTGGGGTTACCAGTGGGGGAAGGGAGAAAGTGCCCCCATTCAGAACCTTTTCCTCCCCCAAGAACTGACCATCTGCCTCCCCCCTCCCAATATGCAAAGGTCTGGTACAGAACTCGGTATCATTTTTAATCACAAATCCAATCTATCTCCTTCAAGATCGCACCTTTTAGTAATTTGTGGGAATATTCTCTAATACACACCAAATCAAGTATGGGAACAAATACAAGTTTCATAATAACTAATTTGCTAACCAGAATATTAAAAAAAATCAAAAATCAGATTTTTGCATACATGTATGTAACAAGTACAGGTATCCCAACATACCCATCAAATGATAAGACCAGAAGCAAATTAATAAAGACATTATCATGTTTTGAGGAGTCCAAGTATGGGTAAATATTGGATCCAAAACATAATAATGATAAAATTGGATGATTTACACCCAATATTAAAATTGGTCTCGCTATGAAATATAAAATATTGGGCTCAACTGTGTCTCGCCCAATATTTTTGC
Organism: Ophioderma brevispina; assembly: GCA_023653785.1. Lineage (NCBI taxonomy): Eukaryota > Metazoa > Echinodermata > Ophiuroidea > Amphilepidida > Ophiodermatidae > Ophioderma > Ophioderma brevispina. The sequence continues at coordinate 1,256 of JAMKCH010038247.1, read as the reverse complement.
AACCAATAGCTTGACCAATTAATTTGGGCTTAATCGATCCAATTTTATATCAAAATCGGAAATTTTAGTCATTACTGTCCGTACGGGCACATACTACAACAAATAATTGAATGGAGAATTGTATCTTGGAACACTGCCGTTTTCTTCCTTTTCTGTCAATTCTTCAGTTGTAAAAAGTAACTTATGAGAATTCAACAGACTTACCCTTCACTTTTAAGCTATTACTGCAAATTTCAAATATTTTGACTCTTTCTGATTAATCACCGATAGTGTCTTTAATACCCTGCCATTTATGACCACACATGATTTCAGCGGCCTTCTTTTAAGTGGCCTTCTTTGAAGATTTTGCCCAAATAATACATACACATGCTAATGGTTAAAGCCACAAAAGATTTGTCACATTTTGCATTTGACAAAACTGAAAATCGCACAACTGATTTTCTTTTTTGTGGATGTCTGGAAAGGAGCTTAATTTGAATACTGACCAATTCATGTAAAAGATTAGCTGTGGTATGCTGCTTCTAAATCAGTTCTAATTGAAACTGCAGCTATTGTGCTCAACAAATCAAACATGCATATGTCACCTCCAAATTCCAGGTTTTTTTTTACATACAATCTTATGTAAATATTTTATGCATTTTGCACTTGTAAGAAGTAGAACTGAAAGTCTAAAGAAAACTTTCTGTCCTAGAAGTTCCAGAACTGGTCCGTGAGAAAAGTTACACCAAATAAATGTCGCAATCTGACAGTGAGACTATCACTAAAATTGGGACAGGAACCAGGATGGTTTTCACTTACAGCACATTGTAGAACCATCTTAAGTTAAACACAATGTAATATAAAGTTTTGATCTTGATTGAATAACCTTGACCCCAATTTGTTACCTATCTCCAAAGTTTTCATGGCAATTTTTCAATTGGTTTTAATATGGGAGCTAAACTTGAAACATAATCCTGTAAGACCCATAGAATACGATGTAAAACTAATATTGGACCACCAAAATGAGGCACTTTATCATTCATAACATCCAAACCAAACATCTTTTAGGCCTATGATTTCACAGGGTATAGTAATGTGACCACTTCTGGTAAAATCTTGGCTCCCTGGGGATTAGCAATCAGGACAGGACTTTTTAAGTACAGTAATAGGGATTAATAATAATGGTAAACTATATCAGTTTACCATTAGTCTACTGAAATCCACCCCCCCCCCCAGGGCCGTAGCCAGGGGGGGTGTGACGCACCCCCCAAAAATGA
>JAMKCH010038246.1:0-15008 GCA_023653785.1 Ophioderma brevispina | reverse complement strand
CCAACCCCCGGCAACATACCACCCCCCTCCCCAACAACCCACAACTTCCCAACACCCCGCAACACCCAACACCCCTCCCCTATGGCATCTTAGTCTTATGTAGCGAAGGAATTTTGCCTATCCGACATACCGTTTCAGAGATACAGCAATTATGCATATTTAATTAGCTCATTTGCATACCTAAGCCACATATATCACATACTTTCAAATTGCTAAAAAGATGTGCCCCATGATAGGCTTTCATGCAGTATCCGATGTACCGTTTCAAAAATATAGCAATTACACTGATTTTTGCATATTAATTAGCTCATTTGCATATTCAATTTGCCCGAAATACACCCAAAATCCAATCCGGTTGAGAACTCTTCAGCCCGCTTCCTTCCACCAAGTTACATCATTATACACCTTACGGAACTCCAGAAAACTTGTACACAGGCCTTGCAGGAACATTTTCATAAATTATGCAAATTAGATACTTAATTAGCATATTTTACGCCCAAAATCTAATCAGGTCGAGAACTCATCAACCCGCTTCTACCCACCAAGTTACATCATTGTCGCCCTTAAGGAACTCCAGATAACTCGTATACAACATGGGTTAACATTTTTATCACGGACGGACGCTGCTCATTTTATAGTCCCCGTTCCGAACTCGTTCGGCGGGGACAATTAAGCACCCCTCCATTTCGGAGAGGTTCACTGCTCGGGACACTCCACTTTGAGTCCACATTTCCACATGCAACTTTATATTTGTACTAGTATCTTTTGGCATATTTCTCAGGCTAAGATTCACATTTTTTAAACAAGGTAAAATTAACACTCGTTAACATAAATAAATACCGTCACACTAAACCCAATGCTGTGAGTATATTGAGTATATTGGAGGATTTTAAAGGATCATAATGTGCAAACTGTGCCATCTACATACAACTGCATCATGAGTGAGCTCTTTAAATTACTCTTTCCTGAAAAAAAAGAGTTCCACCATCTGACAGTCCCCCTCCCCCATTTAAGCAACTGTCAGTATGAATACAGTCCATATGGAGAATATTGTTAAGCTACAGTAACACATTAAAATACATCAGTCCTCGGACTGCATGTGTCGCCTGCCATCGCGGTTTGTAATGATAGGCCTCATATGACCTTTGACCTTGGTATGTGACCTTTGACCACATCAACAAATGAGGGAACCAATGTTGCACCTATGACTCAAGTTTGGTTCCAATTGAACTTCAACTTTTCAATTGAGGTCAATTTTACATTTTCAGCGGGTTGAGCCTATCTTACAACTTGACAAACTTGGCAATAAGCTTATGATGAAAATTGCTATGAGTCACATTGGGTCCAAAGTCTACATTAAAATCACCAAGAAGAAGGGTGCCAGCATATCTCTCGGGGTGTAAATTATTAAGTGTTTCTTCCAAACAGTCGAGGGCCTCCATATCTTTTGGTTTGGGCCGGTAATAAACACCACAAAGCCAGCGTTTATTATTTATGGTGACTGATGCCCAAACAGATTGTGATGATGTACGTGGGAAACTATGGTGCGGGGTTATTCAATAGGGTCTAAGAGAGAGGAAATAGCAAGCAAAACTGCACCTCCATTTGTATTTCTGTCATTTATGAAGATGGTAAACTCATTTAGTATAGACACACTTGGGATGTGAGAACCGAGCCAGGTTTCGGTAATACCGATTATTTGGAAATTCCTGGTATATACGTACGTTTGCAAGTCCAACAGTTTATTTTTAACACTGCGCGTATTTAACAACAGGCCATGAATAGCATGGGAGTGGTGCACAGCATTCGAGTCATCTTGAGAATAGTGATCAGGGTTAGAGTCAGAGTCTGGGCCAGGGTTGAGATGAACATCACCTGACAGAAGTAGAACTTGGAAACAGGCAGTGTGATTAGAATAATAAGCAACTCGCTTACTAGAGTATTTGGCAAATGCATATGAAGAGCTGTGATGTTCAAAGCTGGAGTGGCCTAGCCAAGAGAAGATATCAGTAGCTTCCCACAATGCATTGCTTCCAATGGATTTTTTATTCAGGTTACTAATGTGAATCGTTAGAGATGAAACATGGTTAAATTAGAAGTACTGATCACCAAATTGCATTTTAAAAATGTTTCTTCACTAACGATTCACATGACTACCTGTACAAAAATCTCCATTGGAAGCAATGCATTGTGGGAAGCTACTGATATCTTCTCTTGGCCTAACCTATGGTGAACATGGTGCAGAATTTTGCAGGCTGGTTTACTAAGTACATGTATGTAGTCCGAGTCAAAGTAAAAGTTCAGGCACAAAGGCAGCAAGCAGATGACATACCACATGACTAGCATGTGTCTAAAATAGTTATTGATTGCCATTTCACCTGTTTTAGAAGTAATCTCTGCTGACAAGATGCAATTTCTACATGATGTTTGGAGAGCACAAAATTTGTGCAGCTCAACCACATGCCACAGGCAGCCATCTTATTTCCAATATGAGAAAATGAGTGTTTTTAACTCGGTAAAAGACACTTTTGAATCTGTCCTGTTTTTAATTATATCCTCTACAATTACATATTTAAATATTCATTAGGATTGGCAAAATGAATGTTCTTGATTAAATAATTAAATTATTCTTAATTAATCAAGTGAAGAACCAGAGGAATGAGAGACTGGAGACATGTAAGCCCCCTACCATACTGCAAATTAGGTTAATTTGAGGGGTATGATTATCAGAAAAAATAAATTCAATCATGAATGTTTATTTTAACGGAGTGGTTAGATTGTACTTGGTGTTATTCTTTTAATCCATATGACTTTTGATGCTTAAAACATAAAACATGTGAGCTGCCATCCATTTGAGAATGCGACACTTTAAATTATACAAGTCTGTCATACAGTAAAACATTTTCACCAGGGTTCATAACCTATTAATGGTAACATTTTATGATGGTATTGGATTACTTTGCAGATACTTGATTGTGCTTCAACAGAAGCTACTTACAAGAAGAAGTCTTTTACGCAGTCTTTAGTTTATGCACTATGCATATTTTATGCAAATTTTGTTACGTGCTTCCCAAAAAATCAATTTTAACTAAAATAGTTTTACCCGGTCAACCTCGTCTGTTAGATGGGCAAATAACTGTAGTTTATATGCTTGTTTTGATAGGTGCCTTGGGTTTTGAACAGGCTACTTTAAGGAGATACCACTTTTTGTCACTTTTTCCTGAGTATTTTGATCCAATAACTGCTTTAATAAGACCTAGCCCCTATTGCAATTTGGTCGCATTATTGGAAAGATTGGACAATTTCCTTTTATAGAAAATGTTTACTTTTCTATGCTAGCATGTATAATTTGGAAGTTATAAAAGGTTTAAGCTCAAAATGTGCATGTTACTTGAAATTTGCAGACTTAATGCAAACAGGCCCACAGAAAAAAAAAAGGTCTACGGAATATGGATGGATTTTCATTCAAACGTTCATTTCATTTGATTTTCATACAAATAAATCAAATTTGATAGTAGTAAGCCAACCCCTCGAGTACACATTACATAGTGGCATTCAGTTTTGGGAGTTTTGGGCCAACTAACATGCAGCGATCGATTTAACTGGTCAAAACAAAAGGAAAAAAACCATTATGAAAATTTCGGTAAATGCCGCATGTATTTGGCAAAATCGTGGGATGAATTCAGTATTTTGGCACCACATCCTTCCTTCAACACATGTACAGTAATTATTGCAGTTAACACCTCTAATGCACACAAAGGCAGCATTTTATAATTACATGCCACATGTATTGATCGAGATCTCGATCATTGAGCACAGTAAGTGTTTTAAGGCCGCCGAATTTATATGGTGGTGGCAGTACAATCCAAATTCTTTCAAAATCTTACACAGACGCATGATACCAGGGTCAAATGCGTCTCCACTGTGACCTAGGTAAACGGATCATATGCAATTGAGCCTGTTAGACAAGTCCCGTGGGGCCGACCACGCAGTGTCAGAAACGAAGTAAAAGATTCCCCTGTACTAAGGGGTGACATACTACTGGCGACAGCAACGCCAAAATGCCAATTAATGCCAAGAATGAAGTGAAACACGTTTATAGTGCTGCCAGAATTCCCCAGGCAAGCCGTACATACGACAATAAAATATGCAAAATAAATGCGTGTATTATATAAAATACTACTGTCAGAGGAGAGGGCCCTACTTCCCGTTAGTATTTGTTTTTATATTAAAACTTAATGTGACTCTGGAGAGAGGTTGTAGGGACACAAGTTCCAATCTATTTCCCTAGGAATAGGCACGAATAATAGACAATCAGACAATGAACTACTACTAAACCAAAGTTTAAATCCGGTGTTGTCCCCGTCAACGGGGGTGGCGGATTCACCTCAAATTGCAGCAACTGCCTGACTCTTCCTTCCATTTCACCCGATTCTGGTATTGCATTCCTCAATCCTCAAACCAAACCCGCTACTCTCTCCTCCACTGGTTTCTTACATGTCTCGTGGACGTCCCCTCTCCTCAAACAGCCCACCTCGAACCTTCAAAAAGCCCTTCTTAAAACACATGATCTCATCCGTCCTCAAAACACATGCCCATACCAACGTTACACTTATTCAGCATTCGCCAAACCGGGTCCACGCCCTCTCCAAACAAAACATCTGCATCAAGTCCTCAGTCATCATCCGTCCATCAATTCACACCACACATCGCTCTCATTATTCTCATCTATTGGTCCTCCCAAAATTTACCCCATCTCATTTTCGCGCAAACACCATGTCTCACTCCATCCAGCATCACTGACCTCACACAGTCTATCACCATTCCTTTCATCTTCAAAGGAGATATTTTAACCATGCAACAACTCCCCACATTCCCTAAACTTCAACCACCCATACCTCACTCTCGCGTCACAGCCATCTCACATCCACCACCCCCACTAACCTTACCCCCTAGGTATGTGAACCTACACAGACTCCACCTCATCACAACAACTTTTCCTCCTGTTCCAACCATCCCTCCAGCTCCCTCTACAGCCTTCTACACACAAATCTCTGCCAACTAGGGGTCACTTGTCTCTTCATCTTTGTCCATCTCCCTGGATCCATTTCCCACATTTCTCACAACCACACTGATTTGCTTTTACTCTCCTTCCACAATACCCCACATGGGTCACCATTAATCGTTCTACCACCTCCCTCTCCGCCCCCACTCACCGGCACTTTGTCTTCAAGGCTCCTTGTTCAGACCCCCTTACTCTCGAAGCCTTCTTCCATTTCCAAACTTTCTCCCTCAGTCCCTCAATGTCTCACCATTAAACCCAGTCCTCCGCATAGATACCCGCTCTCACTCGCAAACCTTCTTTGCAACTCTCTGTTACCACATCAATCACAATTGGCAAAAAGCCATGCAAAGTACACAGAACCTTGATGCCACCCACCTTGAACTCAACTCCTCTGAACAACTCAGACCCACCTAACTCCGTTTTGGCTCCTTATACAAATCATCACTTGCTCTAAACCTACTACTCCTTTCCCGTTCATGCCCCCGCATCCGTCTTTGGTATCTGCTCTCTTCGTCTCATTCCCGCGGTGGCCCACTCTATCACTTTCCTAGGTACCACGTCCTATCAAATTCCTTCCATCCAAGTCTACAAAACACTTTACAAAGCTTCTTTGGGCTTCCCTTTAGCTTGGGGTATCCGTCTTGCAACCTCCTTAAATAAACACTGCATCTATCGTTCCCTGTCTCCCTTTGGGCATAAACCCAAATTGCTCCTCATCACTTCCACTAAATCTTCCGGATCCTTTCTCCAGAACCCTCTCCACCATCTTCATTGCATGCTCTTAACACACTTCACAACCCCTATATGCACCACAACTCATTGCTCCCCTGTCCCTCTAAAAATTGGAATTACCAAACACTCACTGCCCATCTTCCACCCGCATCCCTCCCCCCCTCCAACACTCTCTTACTCTCTGACACAACTCCACATCACCTCCTCCTATTTCTCCACTCGCACTATCATCTCGCACTCACCTCTGAGGGTCCAACCGCCTTTCCTTTTTCATTTCTCTTATTGCCTTTCACCACTTCTTCCCGCTGACCCTCTAACTGGCCCTTCCACCACGTCAGCCTCTACCTTCTGATCCCCTCATCTCCTCATTCATGATTCTCTCCATAATGCTCTTTCCAGACTCTGCCTCCATCTTTCTCACTGAAATTCACTTTCCATACTTCCTCTCATACATCTTACACTTCCCCCTTTCAACTCTCTTCCATCCTTTTTTCATTGCCTTCACTATCTTATACTTGTTTGGATTCTCTCTCAACCACTCAGGCTCCTTCTCTCCTCCTCTTCCATAGCTTTCGCAATAGAATGATTTTATTCAGAATTCATGATATTCATAAGGTGTAATAAATACTCTGTCCTAATTCTCTCGGATTCCGTCAAGACTACGCCAGCGGCCAGCATTCCCGCCAGACAGATCATGACACGTTTTAAGAAATATAAATAATGGATGCGCGTTCAGGCCAATGGAAGTTGATTCTATCTTAGTTTCCTGTTGGAGATTTTTGAAAGGCGACGAGTCCGATTTCATTATTCCATTATTTACGTCATTTCATTATTTACTGTCATTTCATTATTACATCTAAAAGGCAATCTAGTAATACCTACTAAACCTTATATTATTAATAAAACAAAGTTTAAAAGTGCAATTAACAAAACAGGGGTATTTGCCGGTTATTTCTCTTCAAACTTAAAAATCACGTTCTAAGCCTTTTGCAACCAGTATTTATGACTCCTCAGCTACAATCGGGACAAAATCTGGAGAAAATTTTTATTAATGGTATATACTGTGACACCCCTCCCACCGGAAACTGCGTATAATGACCAGGAATGATACTCAATATTTGAGCGACTGAAATTGTTTTTTATTATCAACGTTTTCCAGAAAACCATTTTTTTCACAAATAATGAAATATTTGCCATAGTAAGCAATCTGATGCGGCGCTCCAACGGAAACTAAAGAACAAATTCCCTTGGCCGTACATCTCCGTGCATATGTAGAACCCTATTTCAGAAAAGCTAACTTTTGATGACAACTTCAAGTATAGTAAAGCGCGCACAGTCAAAGTAACACGGCTTCAAGAAGGGCGATGACGTTAACAAGTCGGAGGACTTGAAAACGCCCACAAGAAGGGGTGTTTAAGCGATACCAAACTAGCAACTGCGACGTTACGCTTTCCGCGCTTCAGTTAAAAATAGTGTGACGCAGGGGTCGACTTAGAAATAAAATCTACCTGCACATTTTGCTTTTTTCCCAAATAGGGCTGAAATACAGAAAAATAACAATGCACGATAAATTCACATGCCAGAGTCAGTATTACATGCACTGGTGCATGTGGGTTGCACCGGTTAAAATCCAACCCTTGTGGTTGACGGTCAGTGACGGTTGTCAAAAAACTTATTTCATGGGGCTTCCAATCCAGGGACGTACATCACACTGTGCATACCGGATACCCCAATCTTGCTTAGCCTTATTATGCTAAGCATGAGGGCTTGGCTTAAAGGTGGTTGTCCGATTTATGGTAACGTGTTCGCTACTTGATTATGAGAGCATGGCACTTGCACTACACCCCATCAAGTACCGTGGGAAACAAACTGCGGTTTTGATGGTAGAGCAATAATGCATGTGCAAAGCCCTATTCATACTGTGCTAATATTGATGGGAATCCACTAAACGCGTTTTTTTGTTAATCTTGGGAATGAAAGGATTGAGGGCCTCAAAGTTCAGGAAACAATGAGCCAAAACTAAGAATTTCGCGGTTCTCGGCTTTCGCGCTCGTATATTCAAAGAATATAGCTGTGCGCCACAAATGACTTTGACCCTGGCACGTGACTTTGCCTTTGATCTCCAAAATGATGAGGGAGAGCATGGTGCTGCACCATGACCAAATTTGGTTCCAATGAACTTCAAGTTTTCAATTTAGAATCAATTTTTACATTTAAGACCATTTTTTCACTGACCTCACATTGGACCTTGACCTTTCAAAATGACCTTTTGACCTTTCAAAAGACTTTGCCTTGACCTTTCAAAAATGACCTTTGACCTCATAACATCTGAGGATCCCATGTGCACCTATGACAGAATTTGGTTCCAATTGAAGTTAAAACTTTTCAATGAGGGTCAATTTTAAAAAAACTTAACAATTGTGACCCACACATCCCACACACACAAACCACACACACGCACACAAAGGTTGCTAAGTGGTTCCGCCAGATATAGCTGGCAGCCACCACAAAAATACGGCCTTTCATCTGAATATCAAAATCGATTATACTTCCGGGTAAATCAGGGGGGGTCCCCAAAGAAGGATCGGAACAAGCACCTTTAAGTAGAATCTCCGTCATAATTCCTTTTCTCCGAGTCACGACTACGCCAGCATTCCCCCAGTCAGAACCATGTCAACGTGTAAAGGAAATACATAGCTGCCACGTTACATGCAGCAAACTTTCTCGGCGGATGGTAGAAGCATTTCAGAAAAGGAATTGTGCGGCGGACTAGTGGTTTACTATGGGTATTTCAATAAGTGTACACTTTGGTATAAAACAAGGGATTGACCCTATTTGGCAGGGTGCAAAATAACAGAAGGCACCGAAGGCAAATTGCCTTCGGTGCCCCTACAGTTGCCTTGATGCCCAAAATTTTTGCCATTCTTTGCCCTATTCCTAACAATGTAATTGCCTTGATGCCCTTTTACACAATGAAAAAATTGCTTGAAATTGGCTTGCCCATTTAAAAATCTTATTTTGCACCCTGCTATTTGGTTCAGTATTAGGCATCCACTTCATTGTTTGGTGGTTTTGTTTGATAGACCCTATCAAGACCAGCTACAATGCATTTCATAACATTTCAAATATCGTTTCGGTTAATTTGAAACATTTTTTGGTGCATTTTTAACGGAAATTTGGATTCTCATTCACATTTTTAATATGAATTCATTGAATCTTAGATGAATTAAATGGCATTTCTTGTTTGATAGTTGTTATTATGAAAAAGTCTGAACCGTGTACACCATTATGAAACTTATTGACAAAAATTGGCTCATACAAATGTGGAAGTTAAAAGCATTCTTGTAAAAGGTATTTTCCGTTTTAAAAAGGTGGTGTACTGCTCCAGTCAATTGAGGACCCAGCGTGAAATAAAAGAAAAGTATATCCAGATCCTGTCTATTAATCTTCAGAATGGTCAGAAGTGATTGACATTTGACAAATTAATTGAATAATAGTGCATTGGGTATATTTTATTGCTTGCCATTCGATGTCTTCATTATTCCGTTAAAGTGCGTCCTTCCGCACAGGATGATTTTTATAATTTCATTGAAGTATTTAGGATTTTGATATTTTATTGTTATGGTATGGAACAATTAATGGTATGCTTCAATTTAACATACAGAGGTATGATTTACCCCTAAATTATTATTGATGGTCAGTATCTCACACAAATGCTATTTAATAGAATGTTCCTCTCAGAAACAGAGGTAGTTATTTTAACCATGTATAGAAATATAATTTTAACAGTAAACGTATTCATTATGTATGAAATGTGATATGAGTGCATAGGAGGATTAGAATCCAAATCCTTTTATTTACTATGAGTTGTTCTGGAATTGTTTTTTGTTAAAACCATGGATAAGGTAGAGGAAAAAAGACCTACAGCTGCAATAATACTCTTACATATTGTTTTGATCTATACCATGAAAACTTGATGCGATACTGTTGTAACTGGGTAATTGACAAAATTCCACTGACATGGAACAATTATTTACGACCCGTATAAAACACATACCGTATGCTTTTGTATTGTTTGGAGAGGACAGAACAATTTTTAACATACAGTTGCCTTTGCGCCGTTGGTCGCTGAAAGGCAAGATAATTATTGTTTGAACATTATTGCAAAAGTTAAACAGGAGGTCATAATCCACAGTGGATTTAGGGTTTGCTTTCAAACATCGTCTTGCCACCTTTATTACTACAGGTATCTGGAACTTTAGAAATTAAAAAATATATAGTTGTTCGTGATTTATGATAATTGTATATATTGAAAATCAAGAGCAGACTGGGCAAGTTGTAAAATGTATTGATTTCACACAAATAAGTTGCATTTCACCATTACATTGTATTGTTAAACAAAATTCCCTCCAGAACAGTGAAATGAGCCATTACTTGAGAGTTCACTTAGTTGAGCACTGAGACAATGTCTTACTAATAATGATTAGTAAACAAAACAGTGTTGTGTTAAGTGAAAGACTGGTTCACCAAATGCTAGTTGCATTTCAGGTCTTACAGTTTAGTTTTCCTGATATAATTGGAAAAATGTGGGCACTCTAATGCCAATTTTTACAAGCCTATGCCATTTAACTCTGTCTGTAACATTGCCTTAACATCTCGACCTGTTTATTTAGAATATTATCAATGCTAAATGCACTGTAACTAACGGTGTAGCTTGGTGTCTATTATTTTTGTAGGGTTTGTTGTTTAACAATTGTCCCCTCCATCTTTTTCAATGATGAAGCCCTGAAGTCACAGTTAACAGGTTCTTGCAATTACATTGCCATCATAGTCAGTCCTAACACAACAACATAAACCTAAAGACTTATATAAATCCTTTATATTGACATTTTAGGTCCATCCAACAAAAGAATTTGACTTTTGATCTATTTTAAATCAATTTTAGGAAACTCTCCATATCTTGGATTGCCAATTAGCACCATCATTACATTTAATATATGGAAAATATGGCCACCTGGAGTATGAAATGAAAAAAGTTATTTGACATCTGATGAGTAACACAGAAGCAATTTATAATATTGTTCAAAGACTTGTGTTTAAACAAAAAAAACCGTTGCAGTTTACTTGAAGTTGATGTTGAATTTGAAATATGGGAGACTGCGTTATGAAAAGGTTTCAACAACTTAAAAAGTGCGAGAGATCTCCTCAAAGCCTACTGGACTTATGGCAGTGTTGTCACCCTACAGGAATCTGACAAAACATCTTCAGTGTAATGAAGCGTTGGACTTTCATCAAACACAAAAACTCCGATTTCACTGGTGTCACATCCTTGAAGGTGAATGGCAACTAACTAATCTGATGCCACACTCAAAGCAATGGCAACTGACCGACAGTTCCAATCAGTGTTTACCATAGAGACTGACTTTCAGGACACTCCACCTTCATGTAATTTTTCCCACCATGAACAACATCAACATCACAGTGACTGGTGTTTTAAAATTGCTGAAAAACCTGAAACCAGGGAACCTCCGCCCGGCAATATTAGCCCAGGGTCCTGAAAGAACTGGCTGTGATGTTATTGCTGACCCCTTGTCCAAGAATCTTCGGAAACTCACTGACATAGGGCTTGTTGTGCCCAAAGATTGGATAGCACGAAATGATCACGCCCATCTATAAAAGGCCAAAAGTCTGACCCTTGCAAATTACGGCCCATAAGCCTCACCTGCTTGTCTCCACAAATTATGGAACAACATCATCTGCAGCACTTATATGGTCATTTCTACTCACCCTAATATCTTCTATGGCCCTGTCAACACGGTTTTCCGTACAAGAGAACCAGTGAAATCACAACTACTGGAATTTTCATCCAAGATGTTTGCAAACACATGCAAGATTGGAGGTCAGTCAATCAGAGGTGTGCATACTGACTTTCTCAACATGCCTTTGATAAGGTGGGACACAAACAGAACTGCTTGAGAAGTTTAAAATGGGTAACGGCATAGATGGCGAAACCAATTCTTGGATCCAAGCTTTCTCGGCGCCGAACACAACGTGTGCTTGATGGTGTCTCTTCCAGTAGTGCCCCAGTCATCTCAGTCGTTGCCCACAAGATCAGTTCTGGCCTGTGTTTATTTTTGTTTTACCTTACAAACGATTTGTGCCCAAATCTCAACTCAACTACACCTGTTTGCTGATGATACCATGATACACATGACTATATCAAGAGTGAGGATGCCCAATCACTTCAGAGTGATCTTAGACTCCTTATCACAATGGAAAGCAGGTGGATGACTGGACTTTCACCCAGACAAGTGTGAGGTTATCACAATCACCCGGAAACATGAAACCCCCTGCAGTTTCCACTACACATTCATGGTCAAAAGCTAAACAGTTGCAGCATATCAAATACCTGTGGGTAAACTATAGTTTCTGCTAAGCTAATAACTCCACATTGTCTTTAACATTTGTCCTTAACCGATTGTGGAAAGTTATGCAAATCCACATGGAATACCTTTCCCCTGTTTACCACCAGCATGAGCAGGCCATTTTCAAAGAGCCAACTTTGGAGACTGCAGACGAACAACAATACCAACATCAATTCAATCGAGTTATATGCATGTTCCTTAGATAATAAATTACCTTTGGAAATAGTTAATCCTCAAAAATTTTGTCTAAAAAAAGTTAGAAATCCCATTCATTTTCCCAGAGAAACAACCTTTCTCAGGCAGAGTGATGGTAGTTGCAATTTTCTTCAAAATTTAATTTCAATTCTTTTAAAGTTTTTTACATATGTCATCGCATTATATAGGATCTATGTGGTGTTTGATAGTTGAAAACAGGCATTTATTAATACATTTAGAGAGGATTTTGAGCGACAGTTGAGGTAGGAACAGGGGGGAAAGGTATTCCATGTGTTTTGCATAACTCCACATTTGTGAATGACAACTGGAAAGAATAGGTGGAGTTATGCGTGTTAGCGATACTGGGGTACTACTGATATCTCAGGGATCCCCGTTGGGGATAAAAAACATTGACCTTATTCACTTCGACAGGCAAACAACACTTTGAACTTTCCTGCGGTAGGAAACTCAACATCCGATGATGCCAATGTTAAAACAACAGGCCTATCAAATCCCTTCGTGAGACCTATTTGGAATTATAGTAGCTCACGGTATGGGACCCACGCACAATAACACTAAGAAAAAAGCAGCAAGGTTCACCCTCCATCATTACCAGCGCACATCTAGTGTTGACGCCATGCTTCAAGAACTAGAGTGCGCAACCACTAGCTGAGCGTCGAAGACTAGCAAGGCTGTCGATGTTTTATTTAAAATTCACCACCAGCATGTTGCCATTGAGCCGCGAGTACCTCTATAAGACCTCAAAATCCAAAAACAAACTCCGTCCCGTGAAAAACTTCCCACATGCATATTACATCCCAAGGTCTTCAAAGGACATACCAATGACTCATTCTTTCCAAGGACAGTGCGTAATTGGAACACCCTACCCCAGTCTACCGTTGAGAGTCCTTCATTGAGTCCTTTAGGAGGGCAGTCCAGTTAGACTAGTCTGCACACAGCCCACTCATCGGTGCACAAGTCTTCAGGCTTTTGAAGTTGGCACTATACGGGATGACGAGTGTTAATGTTAAAAAATGTCCCCTCCAGATTCCTATTTATCCAATCTATTTCAGTGAAAGATGTCATAGTTACCATGGATGCCATGGTCGTAATTGTAGATATAAATGCATATACCCCAAGGTTTCAGAATTGGTACTTTTTTCCTCAACAACGACTTTTATTTTTTCTGCCCCCCGTGAGACTGAAAGGGCACGCTTAATGTGAAATTGACCCTAGGCTATTAATATTAAAGGTCCATGGACATGCTTTAAACATTAATTATAAAAACCACCAAAAAAATGTTTCATGCATATAGTATTGGTATCAATGTTAAATCTGCATGAAGCAGTATTTGAGAAAACCGTTAGATTTGCATAAAAAATTGGGCATAATATATGTGTTTTGGCCAAGCTTTCAAGGAAATTCCAAAAACGAAAGTGATATCGCGCTGGCAGCGATGACCCGCGTATGACGTCCGAGGTAACAAATACGCGATTCGCGTCATGATCGTCATCGTGCGGACGGACGTGGGGTGGCCCGTTTTCTTCAGTTGGACTTCTGCACGGTTATGGTCGTAAGTGTGTATCAATGGATAATTTTTCTTGATTTGGTGCCTCAAAATTACGATAATAGTGCGCGTATTGTCGACGGCTGCACCAGCGGCTACCGTACAGACAAGGAGAGTCAGACAGGAATAGCTTTCTTAAAGTTCCAGGCAAAGAAAAACGACAAGGAGAGTACATGGATGGGTTTTGGTGTCCACTTAAAACAAGACCAGACTTCGTCGCCCCAGGTGTTTCACACAGACATTTCGAAATTGAATGATTTAACAATTGTTTAAAAATAATTATAATAGCTATAGATAACGTGTTTTTTTAGCGTCAGCAATGTGTCATGAAGTAACGCATGCTGTCGATGTCCTATTGGTTTTGCTGTTATGCACGGCCTACATGGATCGATCCATGGGTTCCTACGTCACCCATGGAAGACAGGGATGAAAAGCACAACACACATGTCCACAAGTTGTTGGTTTACATGCGTTAAATTGCCTCAAAATAATAGTTAGTTATGAGTGAAAACTTAATATAAATTTCTTTTAAGGTGTGACTGATAATCACCAAATTGTCACATTAATACTGAACTGCACTTGCTAAATTTCATAAAAATAAAGCAAAAAAGTGGTTTTGTGCATTGAAAATATGCAATGAACCTAAACATAAATCAGCAGCACTGCCAATCATGCCCAGTGTTGAGGGTTGTTGATAAAGCTATTACATAAGGTGTGAAATGGCGTGGATGAGTGACCATCTTTCAATTCAGTGGTCTAAATCTTTTACATAACATATGTCCAGTAATTACAGTCTTTGTATTCAAGTATGATTACGCCTGTCAAATGAAAGTAAAAAACAGTATGATGATGTCCAACCCAAAAACATGCTGCGTGCAATCCTATGACTATGTCTGTCCTGGTGTTGAGGGTTGTTATGAGCAAAGCGGTAAGGACACACATTCGATGGGTGTATGACACGGCCTGTGCGTTGTATCATGATGTGACTGTGTGAGCTTTGTTACAATGGTACTCTAACGTCATT
>JAMKCH010038245.1:0-73652 GCA_023653785.1 Ophioderma brevispina | reverse complement strand
GAATTTTTTGTGACATGGCAGCATAATAATAATACTGTATAATAATAGGCAACCGCGGTGATTTCATCCTTCAGAAAAAGCGCTATACAAATGTCGGTATTATTATTATTATTATGTGAGTTGTTGGATTTTAACCTATATTGACTTAAGTAACTTTCTGCCCCCAGCTCGAAAGCAGGAAACATATGACGATACTGTAGAAGAATGTAGTTGAGAGTCTAATGTGATAAATGTATCGTCTAAACATTAACCATTCCTGTGTTATAAACATCAACGATTTCATCTCAATCAATCAGGTGAAAGTGTTTTTCTAAATGTGAAAAGAGGACGTCAGTATTGGTAACTGTGAAATAAAATTAAAAATAAAAGATATCTCGGGATGAAATCAGCTCGATGTCAAATTAGACTTCCAGCGTGTTATTCTGCATATCGTTTCATATTAATAGCTGGGGGTGTTATTCCTCTCTTTGGAGCATAGTAGGCTCGCAAGTAAAGCAACATATGGCACTTTTATTGAATGTTTATTTTTCTCTTTATTAAGAAATCTAACATTCTGATAAAGTCACCGACTAATCAAACATTAACGATTTCTGTGATTGAAGTAGCAGTGCGTTAGTCACATTTGGTTTTTCGTGTGACTCCATTGAGAGAAAAGTGGTAATTGAATAGGATTTACAGTGCAAGGAATTTACCAATCTCGGTGCCTATTTGTAAGTTATAATTACCCAAACAGACTATTAGTTGATATTCGGAAACAAATTGCGCTGAGTAAGAGAAATGGTTGCATAATTGGCATTGCCGTATTCTTGATGTATTAAATGCTCAAACTGGTCAGTCCATGTAAGCAATCACCAGACCGGTATCATGTTACGAATTGATGGTCAGTGTGTTGGTGTTAATCACTTTCAAAGCTCTCCGGGTAACGGAAATGCAGTGTAGTTTACGAAGGCACTTTCAAGGGTGTATATTTCTTAAAACCTCTCCTCTGGTGCAACAGTAGAAAGGCAAAGGTTGTCGAAGCCAAAATGGATCATTAATGAAAATGATCATTATGAAAGTTTACGAAATGATATAATTTAATGTCAATCTAAAAACCGCTTGGTATCCAAATCACTATGAGTTACAATATGCTCACCCACCAAGGACACAGTTCAGTGGGTTGTACTTACATTTACATGAACTGACCTTATGTAATCTGGGTATCATATATCAAACCCAACAATGAAGGGGTGTATTTTCTAATACACTGGTGAATGGAAGATAGTGAACTGTGCCAAGGGAACTGAGATTTTACTAACTCATAGTGAATACGCGTTTTGATGTATCGTGTATGTAGTAGTGTGGATGCTTTCGATTGCATAGGTAGAATTTAAGTAAAACAATTGCTTCTAAAAATTCGGAAGAATCTATACGTATACAGTTTTAAATTATGGAGACACGTGTACATAAATGAATAGACCACATCTCATTAATTAGAAAAAATTAAATGTACAATTTTGATTATCTTGCTTATTAACTAAAACAAATTCATATACCCTCTATAAATATATTTGACACTTAGCTACACTTAACGCGGTTGAATTGGTCACAGATTACGGTTTCCCACTGTTGGTTTACCTTTGTGCGTTGTTTTTATTTCGTTTCTTTCTCTTTTTATATATTTGTGCAACATTCGGTAAGTTAAAAACAATCAAAATTATGGTTGCACTCACTTCAGATTAAGTTGTGTTTCAGTTAAAAAAGAATACGGATTTTTTCCCCCAGCGGTCTAAATATTTTATTTTCCAATACCTGAGTGTAATATAGAAACACAATCTATTCTACATTTTTTATCAGAATTTTGATGATTGTCAATCACTACTGTTAAATGGTGCAGAAGCTACGAGTGTTACGTTCTCCATTTAGTTTACTCATGCAAGAATTGATGTCGAACCACATTGACCAATATTGTCACGTATGCTATTTATTTAAATATTCAACTTGCAATAAAGTAGTGTTTTATATGTAATCTGTCGTGACATGGTTATATTAAGTATGCTCTTTTTCAGTGATTGACAGATATAATACAATGTGTAGTTATGACAGAAGCTTGGTTTTATATACATTGAAATTATATTTATTGCACGTGAACGATAATAAATATTTTGGTAATTCCTATTACCATTAAAGGTGTTTCAAATCGTTAACGATGTTATCGTGATGTACGTGACATTGTGTGCATTGAAAAATGTATTTTACAGTTATGGCGGAAGGTTATTTTCCTAACGAGTTTCTTATTTTTTTTTATTCCATGTGTCATTTACTTTTTAAAAATTCATACCTTTATTTATATCCATTGATATTTATGAAGGTATAACACAAAACATTCTAGTCCATTGTGACACACATAGTGGCCACTAAAAGACAGTATGTGATTCATTCAAAAGAGTCAAAATATTTGAAATTTGTAGGTATAGCTGAAAAGTGGAGGATTATTATGAGTTACTTTTTGCAACTGAAGATTTGACAGAAGATGAATAAAGCAGCAATGATAAAAGACATTAATCTCCATTGAACTTTATTATGTTGCTTTCAGACTTAGCACTTGCAGGGTATGTTAGGATTCCTATACTTGTTACAGACATGCAAAAATCTGTTTTTTGATGATTTTTTTTTCGATTTTCTGATTTAGCAAATCACTGATAGTGGCTATAGTTGTCTACCGATGGGAGATGTTTGTCACTCTCCCCCTTCTCTTTTGCCCTAAAGCCCCTTTTCCTGTGCCAAATGAGTTAATGTAATTATTTGAATGTACTGTTGCTGTTGAGATGGCATGTCCTTATATACCCCCGATTGACTAAATGGATTATAGAACACCGTTAAGGTATGTAGAGAAACAAGCAATTCCAACGATTTGATATTGCGGATTTAAAACAGGAAGGCAATGAAGACCACGATGGTGAAAATAACAAACAAAAATAATCGAGAACACTATACAGGTTTTAATATCCGACGCTTAACATTCACAAAAGGGTTTTTAACAGTACATTCAACTGAAGCTTTAAAAAAAACATAAATGTCTCTCCTCAAAACAGCACTTTACCGATTTATTTTACTTTGCGATTTAAACGCTATGCAAAAATTGGGTACTTCACAGTGAAGTAGTATGTTCGCTAACATTTATAAACACGATAAAAGACACATTAAAATGTTCTAAGCACAGCCGTTAGACAGGAGTGTGCCTTATCGAAGTGTTGGCGAGTGTCCAAAAATGCTTGCTATGCAAATGTCAGTTTTGGGTGGGACTACTAGAAGATTATTTTTTTAAAATGTAATGTGGGAGTTTTAACACCTCCGTTTGAGTCGAAACGTAGTGTTTATTCACATTGCGATTTCATCCCAGCATAGATACATCTGAGTATTTGAGCCAAATTAATCACATTTTAAGCTGAAAAACTAGCTTTCCAATGATCTTATGTCCAGCAGGGTTTAACGTGCTTTGGGTGCATGTTACAAAATTTTACCTGAATGCACACGGGTGGAAGTAAGGGATGGAGCAGCGTCGGTAGAAGTAACGTGGCTCACCGGTGAGGATATTCGCGTTTGGCGCTGAAGGTTCATAGTTCAAATCTCAGTAGGACCGTGAAAATCAATTATCCCTTTCCCCATGCACTTGCATCTGAAAGATGCGGGGCAGATGAGCCATTACAAAGACCTCGCTACAGTCTATTCCGATAGGGTAATTATGGCACGCTATAGCGGACATAAACGTCGTATTGCAAACTTGCCGTCATCGCGTTACGAACTTGTAAACTCTCGGCGTCTTCGTATTGCAAACTTGCCGTCATCGCGTTACGAACTTGCAAACTCTCGGTTTCTTCGTGTTGCAAACTTGCAAACTCGCCGTCATCGCGTTACGAACTTGCAAACTCTCGGTTTCTTCGTGTTGCAAACTTGCAAACTCGCCGTCATCGCGTTACAAACTTGCAAACTCGCCGTCATCGCGTTACGAACTTGCAAACTCTCGGTTTCTTCGTGTTGCAAACTTGCAAACTCGCCGTCATCGCGTTACGAACTTGCAAACTCTCGGTTTCTTCGTGTTGCAAACTTGCAAACTCGCCGTCATCGCGTTACAAACTTGCAAACTCGCCGTCATCGCGTTACGAACTTGCAAACTCTCGGTTTCTTCGTGTTGCAAACTTGCAAACTCGCCGTCATCGCGTTACGAACTTGCAAACTCTCGGTTTCTTCGTGTTGCAAACTTGCAAACTCGCCGTCATCGCGTTACGAACTTGTAAACTCTCGGCGTCTTCGTATTGCAAACTTGCCGTCATCGCGTTACGAACTTGCAAACTCTCGGTTTCTTCGTGTTGCAAACTTGCAAACTCGCCGTCATCGCGTTACGAACTTGTAAACTCTCGGCGTCTTCGTATTGCAAACTTGCCGTCATCGCGTTACGAACTTGCAAACTCTCGGTTTCTTCGTGTTGCAAACTTGCAAACTCGCCGTCATCGCGTTACGAACTTGCAAACTCTCGGTTTCTTCGTGTTGCAAACTTGCAAACTCGCCGTCATCGCGTTACGAACTTGCAAACTCTCGGTTTCTTCGTGTTGCAAACTTGCAAACTCGCCGTCATCGCGTTACGAACTTGCAAACTCTCGGTTTCTTCGTGTTGCAAACTTGCAAACTCGCCGTCATCGCGTTACGAACTTGCAAACTCTCGGTTTCTTCGTGTTGCAAACTTGCAAACTCGCCGTCATCGCGTTACGAACTTGCAAACTCTCGGTTTCTTCGTGTTGCAAACTTGCAAACTCGCCGTCATCGCGTTACGAACTTGCAAACTCTCGGTTTCTTCGTGTTGCAAACTTGCAAACTCGCCGTCATCGCGTTACGAACTTGCAAACTCTCGGTTTCTTCGTGTTGCAAACTTGCAAACTCGCCGTCATCGCGTTACGAACTTGCAAACTCTCGGTTTCTTCGTGTTGCAAACTTGCAAACTCGCCGTCATCGCGTTACGAACTTGCAAACTCTCGGTTTCTTCGTGTTGCAAACTTGCAAACTCGCCGTCATCGCGTTACGAACTTGCAAACTCTCGGTTTCTTCGTGTTGCAAACTTGCAAACTCGCCGTCATCGCGTTACGAACTTGCAAACTCTCGGTTTCTTCGTGTTGCAAACTTGCAAACTCGCCGTCATCGCGTTACGAACTTGCAAACTCTCGGTTTCTTCGTGTTGCAAACTTGCAAACTCGCCGTCATCGCGTTACGAACTTGCAAACTCTCGGTTTCTTCGTGTTGCAAACTTGCAAACTCGCCGTCATCGCGTTACAAACTTGCAAACTCGCCGTCATCGCGTTACGAACTTGCAAACTCTCGGTTTCTTCGTGTTGCAAACTTGCAAACTCGCCGTCATCGCGTTACAAACTTGCAAACTCGCCGTCATCGCGTTACAAACTTGCAAACTCGCCGTCTTCGTGTTACTAACTTGCAAACTCACCGTCACCGCGTTACGAACTTGGAAACTCTCGGCGTCTTCGTATTGCAAACTTGCCGTCATCGCGTTACGAACTTGCAAACTCTCGGTTTCTTCGTGTTGCAAACTTGCAAACTCGCCGTCATCGCGTTACGAACTTGTAAACTCTCGGCGTCTTCGTATTCAAAGTCGCCGTCATCGCGTTACAAACTTGCAAACTCGCCGTCATCGCGTTCCAACCTATCAAACTCGTCGTCTTCGCGTTGCAAACTCGACGCGGTGTCAAATTCAACGTTTTAAGGTAATTCCGTGTTGTCGAGGACTGTCCTCCGACTTAACTAAAGTGTGGCTTAACTAAACCTTACCGTTGCGCAACCTTCCCTGTAAACCCTTAAACTGCTCCTTGATCTTATTTTATCATTGACTTCAGGTTCTTGATTTACCAGTGGTATGTCAATTTAGCAGGGCACATGTGGTGCAGTGGATCAGTGCTCGCCTCATAAGCGTAAGGTTTTGGGTTCGAGCCCCGCTGTCGCCAATGTGTTGTGCTCTTGGGCAAGGCACTTTACTTTGCTTGCCTCTCTCCACCTAGGAGTATAAAGGATGCCGGCATATGCTGGGAATGCAAAAAGACTCGCTGTGCGGGAGGAGTGGCGAACCTCCACAGCAACATTATATGAGGGAGTCTGGCCCAAACGCCAATGACAGAGAGATGGGTGCTCCGCCTGCGGGCGCACCATTGGCATGTCAATTTATGTACAGTTGGCACCAAAAGTATCTCGGCATGTTTTTCGATCAGTATTGTGCCAAAGTCCAATTATTTTGAAAGCTTACAAATTATAATTTTTTTGTTGACCTAGTCTTGCTCGTAAAAATGGCTGAGATAGAACGCCCGAAAGACCCAAAACCGCCAAACCAAAAGTTGCACTTTATGGAGTTTTCAATGGGCATTGCATTGCAGTGTACTACGACTCTAACATACGGACAATAATCCATATTGCAAGTCGGCTTATTATAGCTCATTCAAAAGGCAGAAGCGCAAGTCCAACGCATGTTCCTTCCATCGAGTGTCCTGTGTGTCACAAACTTTTCTATTCTCAGTGGGCTCATCAATCACATGCACATCCACAAACTTCGTCATCTTCTTGAATTATTTGTCTTGTCATGGTCATCTCCATCACTGATGGACGAACGAAGTCAAAAGTGACGATGTATTTTTAAGATTGTACACGTTTGTACAATAAATCGACATTTTATTGTTATGTATTTGGTCACACCAGATCTGAGATTTCATCAATACCGTCAACATCAGATATGAGTTCTGGTTAATACAATGACTCAATGACTATATTTTAGTTAGCAAGTGTATATCCCTCCCGATCCGAGATGTGCAACGAGAGATTTCACATAACGGGTGTCCCTAAAATTTGAACATTCTGATTTTTTGCACTAATGTAAAACGTTCTATAGGCCGCAAAGCTAGGCCCCCTAAAGGCACCCCCCCACACACACCACACACACAAACTTAAAGCACTTATGCAGATAAGTAGTGGGACAAACAATCAACAAGAATTGATTTATCTTTAGAAAAATGTCAAAACTGGGCTTGTTATTTGGAGAGTCGAAAATCTCGGCCAACTCCTGTATCTTTCCTCAGGCATAGTTGCCAATTGGTGACCAGCAAATTGTAATTTGTGGGTAAAACCACATTTAGCTTTGAACTAAAACAGTGACTTTGATCCGACCTATAGGGTGTATCAGAACAAAAAAAACGCTCCATTTTTGGATAATGTTTTTCGAAAATGAAGAATACCCGTGTAAGTCCAAAGTTCTTGCGAATCCTAAGGGACAGATTGTTTAATACTTAAGAAATTTACCGCACGTTATAAAATGGCAGATTTGGCAGGGTATAGTTATGTGAGCGCAGGTTTTATGCAGGTAATGGTGCCTTCATAATCCATTGGTAGACGTCTGCCGACGTTTGCGTTTCGAACATGCTTTACGCGACAGATGCATAAGTATGAACCCAACATAAATGTAATGGCATTGCTGTCTAAAACATACTCAAACACGGAATAGTTTTCTATTATATTTTTTCATTTTTTTTTTTTTTTGGGGGGGGGGGGGTTACTCGCCAAATGCATAAACATACGCGTTGCGTAATAATCATGCATGTTCGGAAACTAACGTCTGCTGATGTGTACCGATGAAGTATGAATAGGGGTGGGCAAGTTAAACTTTACAAAAAAAAAAAAACGATGGATTCTAATGGCAATTTGGCTCCTGAAAAGAAACTAGCAAACTTTTTCACTGAAGAAAGTTTTTGGTTGGTTGTTCTATGGATTTTAAGTTTTGTACATAAAGTCAATGGATTTTGAGTTAAATTATTAATTTGCCAATATTTGCAACATACAACTTAATGACCTATGTACCATGCACATGTGCTGGTACATTGCCCTCTCTTTGTAAAACATAGGTTTCCAAAATAATAACCAAGTTCATGATTGTGCTATAGAATCACGAAAACATGTCTTTACCTTGCAGGGGGTGTGTAGTCACTCATTCGCAGTGGCGGCACCAGACCTCTTTTTCGGGGGGGGGGGCAAACGGAGGGGGGCAAAGTGAAATTGGGGGGGGGGCAAAAGTGAAATTCTGGGGCAAAATATTTGGATATTTTTACCAATTTTGGGCCCAAAATCGCTGATTCCCCCCCCCCCAAATTTGGTGATTTTTGGCCCCAAATCGCTTGAATTTTTGCCAAAAATCCCTAATTTTTTTCTTTTCGACTGGGGGGGGGGGGGGGCAAACTAGGGGGGCAAGAAACAAATTAATTATTTTTAGAAACAGGAATACCACCTCCTTACACACAATGAATATCGTTAATAAATACTTAACGTACCACACAACGCACACAGAGCGCATCTGGTATGAAACACCCCAATACCATTCACAGGTATTCAATAGCAGTTTATGTAACTGGTTGCAGAGGCTTGACCTTACAACAAGAGACTCTTTCAATTTTCAATCACTCACAAACCAGTGGTCTTGTTTAGGTTGTTCTGTGCATTGTCTTGCCTCAATTGAAGAGAGTTTTGGAAAAAAATATATTTTCTGCCATTGAGAATAAAGCGCTATTTTTTTTCTTTGTCAATTATTTGCATAAACCTAAAAAGCACCGATTGGTGAGTTTCTAGCAAAATCAAGGATGGAGATCATGTTTGTTTTTCCAAAAGTAGCAGAAAAGCCCTAAAGGCTTCATGTACAAGACTTAAACTCCACGGAACCAACCTAAAAAAATATCTTGAGTGAAAAAGCTTGCCTGATTCAATTTTCAGGAGCCAAAATGGCCATAGAATATGCTCGTTTTAAAAAAAAGATTTTAAAAAAAAAAATCATACTTTCGCACCCCTAGTATGAACCTACCACAAATATAATGGCAATCAGTCCTAAGACATAAGCGAAACGGGAGCATAAGGCGTAAAAAATCCTCGGGGGGGATGTGGGGGATATATCCCCCCCAATATTTTGATGAGGGGGGATGGTCAATACGATCATCCCCCCCAATGTTGATGCCCGTTATGCGTTTTTGACCAAAAATAACCTCATATTTTACCATTTTAGTTTAAAAATGGTAAATTTCCCGCGCTTCGCGCGCATTTTGTTCTAATTACAATCAAATTTAACGATTTTAGCTTCTAAATGGCAACATTTTTGCGCGCTTCGCGCGCACATGTGCTAATTAATGATCTTTTCGGCAAACCCTATTTCATTCATAAATTTTCATCAAACCCTCCCCCCCAATGTCAAAAGAAATTACGCCACTGCGTAGAGTGGATTTGTACTATATGTTTAAAGGGCCCTGTCATGCAAATATTGGTGGCGTTTTCACATTACTGCTGGGTAAAAATAATAATAAATATGATCAGTTCCCATGTTAATTAAGACTGAATTTGAAAACAGTACCAGTAATTTTCTACTAATAGTGAGCATGACTAATATATAAAACAGATTCCGTTCAAGATTTTGTGCTTAAATGTTATAATGTTAGACCCTATATTAAATACAATCCATATTCCCTCGACACGAAAACTGCGATAAGCTCGTATGCATTGCAATTTATTTGCTTTCATACTGATCCAAGTTACAGTTTAGCGCATTGACCTTTTCAAAGTGTTTTGAGACAAATGGTAGTGAAAAACGGTTGCATAATTATCATGCCTATTATATATTGCACAGTCACTGACCCACACTAAATATAAGCCTGTCCGCCTCGAATTGTATCTGTTCATTCTGATTGCATATATATGTGCCAAAATTACTCACTTGGAAGTGTTTAATAGGAAAACGACCGGGAAATAATGGTTACATAATTGACTTTATTGCTACTGAGATGGCATTTATCGAATCCTTACAAATTGATGAACGGGTTATTGGTCTAAAGCGCTTTGAGAGTCCCATAGGCGAAACATGTCTTAAAGCAATGCTGAGTAATTTCTGGATATATTTTGTTATGACGAAAAACACGATTCTGCACTTTTGATAATGAATTAAAGAGTTCACTTTTCACTTTAAAAATTTCACTTTAAAGTCCTAACAAGCATAAAAATGACCAAGATTAAAATGCTGGTATACCCGCGCTATCTTTTTAAGGCTTTTTCCTGTATGCATACTTCCTTAATATATTTTCTGTAAGCTTTCCTCGTTTCCCTGGTTATTTTCTTCCTCAGAGAATGTCACAGTGCATAAGATCTCATTCCAAGTCTATTTTTTTTCAATGCAATTTTTGTGTAGTCTAAGTTAGACTGGCACAAGCTTGTAGTTCTTTTGTTATGACATTGTCCAGTGAGTTGACCCACATACAAATAGATTTCTATTCATTGTGATTTGAATGAGGGTAGAATCTTTTCTTGGAAAAATTCCAAAGACCAGGTGGCCCTATCAATCTTTAGAAATGTGTTGGGTGGGGTAGGAAAAATTCCTGGGTCTTCACGTGTGCTCTTGGACCGGCTGTGATAACATCATGTAGCCATAGTAGCTTTTGACACCAATATTTTATAATTTTTATGTTCCACATTGAAACTTGTGTGTGCACATAAAACAAGTTTTATGTAGAATGTGGAATACTGCTGCAGGAGGTTGTCTTTTAATATGTTAGCTTTTCTGAGGGAGCACATTTTGGTCACGAACTTGAGGTTCTACCAGGGAGAAGTCAACGGCAGCATGGTGTGTTGGCCTGAGGTCAGCAGGGATGGTGCATAAGTTCTACTAGTAGTCCAGAGTCAAGTCAACATTTATTTTCTATTTCATGTAAGTTGAATTTTTATATTTTGCCTTTACATTATTTTTATGAATTCTGAATATTGAAATTGAGTATTTCAAAACATGTGTTTGGTGGAAATATATAAGTATTGTGAGTTTGCCAAAACTCTTCCAAATTGTTCAAAATTAAGAAAATATCTTACATGTGCAAGATGTTTTCACTTGAATTTAAATGATATGAGCTTGACAATTATTTAGATGAAATAATGTCAGTGGAGTTCTAAGCAAAACCTAGTTAAATCTTGGCAAATGAGAAATTATATATTAAGTTTCTTTATGATAATTTGTTGAAAGATTCAAGAGAATTTAGAAATGAATCCTGTTAAATTTGTTCATTAAAAGAATCCAATTACTTTCATGATGAAATATAATTATTTTATGGTATATTATGATTAAAGGTATCTCATATGTAAAAGTAGAGTGTATCTACTCAAAAAAGGAAAGGAAAATATTTTTATTTCAATGAAAGTAAAAACCATGAACTTTTATTAAATTATTACATGCAGTTCATGGATATTTGCATCAGAAAAATTTGCCAATGAAAATCAAATTTACATTATGAGATTTATCCTGGATTTGATACATAGTTTGGATTTGATTATTTTGATAAATAATTCTGGATGAAACACTTACAAAGTTTCGCATTTGAAAAATATAATTTTACAGTACATGTAAAAGATTTATGATATTGTTAGTCATTCAACTGGAGCTACAGAAATCCAAAAACTTAGTGTACTTTTTTATCGGATTTGATTTATCTGTAGTCCACCGCTACTCTGATTTTCACTATGATTTTGCTGGGAGATGGCTTCATCTACATCTACATGTACTTTTATGAATGTATGGACATTGGGATTTTCTGTTGAGTCGCCTATTTGAATATTCATCGATATCTCCGACTTGTTAGCTCACTCACAACAGCTTCAAGAAAGAACTCTCGCATGCCGGCTTAATTCTTAAGGAAAGTGTGCACATAAAACTAGTCTAATTTGGTTTGATTCACAAAAATCCATTTTGAATGAAAACAAATTGAGCGCTCAAATATTTGGTGAAATTCTGAAATTCAAGAAATTGTTTAACTCTGATTAACTATGTAAGAGTTTTGTTATGGAAATTATTGTAAATTCTTAAACTTATATTATATTTTGACAGAAAGAATGAAATTAATATATAAATTTAATTTGATAAATATATATTTCTGGTCAAGTTGTATTTGTTCTTAGAATCTTTGAGTACATTGGGTTTTGCGTGACAGAGAACAATTTGTGCCAATCATCAGGGTTCCTTGTATTTTTGGCATGATTATATGCTCGTTGCTTTTGTTACAGTTTTCGCTTAATTTTGTGTTTCGCCCAGGGTGAGGTTTTGCTACTAGACACATACTTGCAAAGGAACATGGGACATTAATGGCGGAACCGAATTTGAATCCGTGAAAAAATCAAATGGGGCGTTTTTGCACCAATGAGTATTCCTGTACTTTTGTATCATACCTATACAATTCCCTCTTTTGATATTTTGTTTTCTCCTTGCCTTGAGACCTTTTGTATAGGTCATGCGGATTTTGTTTTTCAAAGGTCCATATAACATAAATATCAAAACACCCTCCTTAACAAGTGGATTCCTCTATACAATATTGCCATACATATTTCATAGATACTGCACGAAACATTCTGAAGATGTTTATTTTGTATACATTAGCGAAAGAGAGTGTACTTTAAAAACAACGAGGATGAATGATACCTGAATAACCGGAACGAGAGTAATTTCCTCTACTTTCAAATTATAAGAATAAAAGATGTTTTGAACACAAAATAACGTAGATTTTCAAACCACAAACTAGGAATTACTGGGCACTAACGGAATACGAACGTTGACTTATAAAGAAAAATAATTCATTCGGTCGGTATTTCATTCAGAACAATCCTGATAGAAAAAAAATCAATATGATATAATACAATATACAGGGTGACACAATAAAAAACTTAACCCAAAACGAAAGTGACATTTTTTCCATTTTGTTGTTCATTTTGGTTTTAGTGGTTCTCAAGATATGGTCCACTGAACAAATAAGTCAGCAAAACAGACTTGTCCACGAGCATTATTTTTTTCTTAGGCATGGGAATCCCCAATGCCTAAATCCGCCCTGACACAAAACAGAAAACTGGTATTTAGCACAACTTCATGCTATGATTTCAGATTTTAAAATCCCGGTTGCCAAAACAATTTATGTGTACTTATCATGCAATCATGAAATACCCATGGACAATTAAGTCTGTATTTATCTGAATGTGGAGAAATCCAAATAAACCCCGAGCGGCTTTAATCTTTGATCTCACCCTATTAATAGAAAAACAGTTCAGTAATGTGGATAAACGTTAAAACTTCAAGACAATAATAATTTATGAAGGGGAAAATACATTGAGTTAAAAAGGGGAAGACAGGACACACGTCGACGAGGACAAGACAACACAGAACGTTACAGGGACAAGAATAGGTTAAGTGAAAGCCATGCATTGTGTTTAAATGTGCACCAATGCATTTGCCTCGTTGTAAGGATTCCAATCTTTAACTCTATTAAGGTTCTCTGTCATCCTGCGCTACAAATGACTTAGTGCTTTGATTTTTGGGTGAAATCGGTGTCAATTATTTTTATCTTGCCTCTCTGTGTGGCATTGGTTGCATAAAGAGATGTGTTTTATGTTTCAGTATGGCCAGACCAATCATTGATGTTTTCATCAAACTGTGGTCATTGGAGGTAATAAGACACTCTCGAGTTTATAGAAACACTTCTTATATTCACCCACTTAAAATAAAATGACCCTTTTCGTGATCATATTTAATCCTAAAATTAATTGTTTTAACCCAAACAGGGTTATTTTATTTTTCCGTCGGTGCATATTTGACCCCCTTTTTTTGATTGTGTAATAAACTTTGGTAACACAGAGTCATGCTTTACGGAACAAAACACATCAAACTTAACATGATATGCTGAAAACTAGTATGTATGTTCTTACACAGAACACTTACCCTTTTCACACATTGTTTCATTTATGTCCCATAATGCCCTGTTTTAGGACGTATCAACCTGGTATACTCGCTTTATCAAATCGCATTATGACACTGCGTAATAAATAGCAAAGTCGAAACAGTGTTCTATGGGACGCTGTGATACAACACCTACTATTATAACACCCAAAATGCATCACGTGAACAGCTGTGATCTTTTATTACAACAAAACCAGAATATACCTGAAAACAAAACACCTTATTTGGATTGTAATACCCTAGCTTCATCCTATGCAAACTTTAAGAAATATCGTTGCGGGCAGACACTTGTCTTTTTGCTTAATAATGTTGTTCAAACCGATCATGGCAATTGGGTAATAGAGGGCGCTTTAACAAGTCAAGATCTTCCAAATATTTGCACTGATTGTATCATTTGTCAGGTTTCTATCATCGCTGGTTAAATTGTTCCAAAAGTAAAAGAAACAATTTACAAAAGGTCAAACATCTGTCAACTCAATCTTTGGGAGCAATATTTATACTGGTATCTTGAAACAAATTAAGATGCTAAAACAACGAAATCAAGCTTTCATCTTTGATTTTGCTTTGCTTTTGATTTATCTTTTTTTCTGTTTTTGTGGTGCTCAATAAGACGGTGTGAAATATCTACAGCGACATATTTTTAAGAAAGGCTATCTTCTACTACATATGATCAATATGGGAATGGAAGAGCAGAGTTCTAGTTAACTATTCAAACAAGTGACTTCACCGGGATTTGCATCATTAACCTGACAAACATTTCAACCAGTCGCCTCCCCTGACGAGTTACACAATAGGATATGCTGATCTCAGTTTGAACTGTGTACTTTAGGCTCAACTTAAACAAGGAAGATAATATTATCTTGGTCATCGTAGTTTCTAGAATATATAGACAACATCATTGAAGACAAAATATCGTAAATATTTAAACAACCAAGAAACACCTAATGTGTTTGATTAAACAGGACATTTACCCATTAGCATACGGAGTGATAAGATTTATTTTTGGTCTGACCTATCACGAATCGGAGTATCCAAGATCGTTTCACGTTACGTTGGCAATTAATTCAGTAACTGTATCCTTTTCCTCAAATATATTAAATTCAATCATATCAAAGTTCATGGGGAATAGGGTTTCCTTTAATACTCAGTCGTCACAACTATTTTCTTCTTTAAGATACCTTATAGTAAGTACTCTAGGTGAAATTTTGTTTCAATTGCTCCTTCCCAGAGTGGGTACCCAGCACAATATGAAGTACTATGAATCCATTTTGAATTGTATGTTATATCCACAGTTCCCACTGGGACAACGTTACCTACGATAATAATCAGTTGAAGCTAAGCACAACTCGGGTGACAAAAGTGGATCAATCGTCATGTGAGTGCAATAAGGCTGTAAGTGTAATAGCTGCCAATGTGATACATGGCCAAAAGTATTGCAACATGCAAAAAAGCAATTTATATTCAAAACTTTATTTAAAATTGTACTAGGAGTTTCTGACTACACCTTACGTAATTATTGTCAAAATGTGTGATTTTCAAACATGCTGGAGAGATTACTAAAGAGATTTTCGCCGTTGAGGGCACTAACTAATAAAATGCCACTCTTTTCTAGCGGCGGCTGCGTGACTTCTAGTCTTATTTCTGAAAAATGCTGTCGTTGATGAATTTCGACTTGCCAGACTACCCATAATCCCTCACGGGTTTGATCATCGCAATGCAAAAATACGAAATTTGCTTCAACTTTAACAATTTTTACAAAAATTCTAGAGGGTGTCCTCGCAATAATATTTCACCATGTGATGTAGAAATATGTTCTATAAAGATGAGAGTTTTAGTTTGTGGTGGGCACTCCTAGGTTTTAATGACATTAGATTTTGCTTACTTCATTTAGTCACTCTTTCAATGTGTAAGCGGAACTGTCGCTGCCGATTTCAAGCAACCCTGTTGCCAAGTTGAAATGTTGTTACACGATTGTAAGCGTGTACACTGTGACATGGTGTATCGTTTAGTTAGTAGGGTTATAAATGATAATCCTATTCTAGAAGTTTGGGGAAGAAGGTTTGAAGATGTTTTTCTATAGTTTGAAAGTGCTGAATCAGAATTTTTGGGACCAACCTCTGGGAATTGTGGCGAACTTTGTCAAATAAGGAGGTAAAATTAGTACAGGGGTAAATTTGAAATGAAGTCAATGTATTTCAATGTGCACCAATGTATTTGTCTCATTATAAGGATTAAAAAGGTATAGTTTGTCTAGGATCTGGCCTTTAGTTAAAATGGTACAGGCCTATAAGGTTCAAGGTCATCCTGGGGGTAAACTTTACCCATTGCTCTGATTAAGTTGAAACTGGTATCAAATTGTTCGTCCCTACCTTATTTTACAATGTTTGGCATTTGGTTTCGTAATTAGTGGGCAAAATGTAACAAGGGTCTACATAGAATATGGGGGTCATTTTGACCTCAAATTGTATACGGAACTGTCACCCAAATAATTCAAATGTATTTTCTGTCAGTATGACTAGAGCAATAATTTGACACCAGTTTCAACAAAATCTGAGCAGTGGATATGTTTTCCCCAGGATGACCTTGAACCTTACCAGGGCTGTAGCCGTGTAACTAAAGGTCCGAACCTAAACAAACTATACCTTTTTAATCCTTATAATGAGACAATACATTTAAACACAATTTGACTTGATTTCAAATTTACCCCTGTACTAATTTTACCCCCTTATTTTACAAGTTCCCCACATTTCCCAAAGTTGGACCCAAAAATTCTGATTCAGCACCCTTCAAACTATAGAAATTATCTTCAAACCTTCTTCCCCTTCCCCTTTTTTCTATGGTTCTTCCTAACATATTTGAGACACGCTGAACAAATACAAGTCATATAAAAACACTAAGATGATAACACAAAAGAATTAAAAGCTGTCAAAACAGCTATATTCTAAAACAATCTGTGAATTTCAAAGAACAGACTGGAAAGGGAAAAAAGTATAAAAAAGCATAGCAAAGCAAAACAAAGAATTCTTGGTAGCCAAATCCCCTTGTGCATCTTCCTTAACACAATACGCACAAAGAGTATCAATATAAGGCCATTTCCTCCTCCCTGCTGCAGTTGTAAATACAAAATTAGTTGTATCAAATTATTTAGCTCACATAGATTAAAAATCTGTGTTTGGTTGGAATTTGTCAGATTTCTAATTTCGAATTATTCTATTTTATACTTTTATTTTGTGGTGCTAAGATGTGTTCGTGTAAGTATTTGATAGACCCGGAATATTTTTATGCCATACTCACATTTTAAATTCTCTCTCGTATGGCGATTCAGCTTCGTGTAGGAGCGTTAAATCACGGTCGATATATTTCAACTCATCCGTGCTATTCATTTGTGTACCTTCTGTCGCCTGCATCTGTAACAAATCCAAATATTAAGAACCATTCAACATAAACATGCCATGATAAATTGAACATTAAACGCTTACCATCATTCTCTAGCATCGGTGTGATGAATGATGTACTTTGAAATGCTGCAAACAAAGTTGTTATGTTTGCATCTAGGGTATGAAGCATGGAGAGGATGGTTTCTGCACCATTAAACAGTGACTGTTTGTTTAATTTATTTTTTCCATTATAAGCTAAATAAAAAGAACCCTTTCCCTCACATATAAAACCAATGTTGTCCGTCTCTTTTGGGGTTTTTGCTACAGTTTTGGGACAATTTGTTTGCGATTTGTTTTCAAAATCCCCAATAAAGAAACGGCGCTTTTTTTCCGTGCCAATGTACATTAAAGCTGTTTTTGTAAAGACCAGATCTACAATAGAGAAAAAATATAATCTGGTGGAAATTATTATTTTTGGACTTCTTATGAAATTTGAAAAATGGACAATTGAAATGGACCATGATAACATTCCCCGTCGCTTATTACACAGAATGAAGTGTACACTCTAACATTACACGGATTTAAATAAATCCTTTAAATCGATAGATTTAATTTTAAACGAAAAATGGATTGGTCCCTAATACAATCTTTTTGGGATTTATTTTACCTCCCTGTAATTTAGCAGTTATCCTGTATCCTGGGCCCTGTATCCATGCTGGGGCATAAATACCAAGAAACGGTAAGGAACAACCGTGTGTGTTTCTGTTGTTGTTATTTTCTGTTTGTTGTTGTTGTTGCTGCTGCTTGTTGTTCTGCTGCTGTACCTTTGTGGGTGTTGTTGTTGCTGTTGTGCTTTTCTTGTGATTGTTGTTACTGTTGTTTGCTGTACAGTGGCGGCGCCAGGGGCAGGGGGGCATTGCCCCCCCCCCCCCCCCAATTTTTTTTTTCTTGTCCCCCCCCCCCCCCATTTTTGCCCCCCCCCCCCCGGTCTGAAAGAAAAATGAAGATTTTGGGGCAAAATTCATGATGTGGGGCAAAAAACTCAGCGATTTGGGCCAAATGGGTGACAAAAAAATTCCTAATTTTTTCATATTTTGCCCCCCCCCCCAGAATTCACTTTTGCCCCCCCCCAAGATTTACTTGTTGGGCCCCGTTTGCCCCCCCCCCCCCCAAGAAAAAAGAGGTCTGGCGGCCCCACTGGTTGCAGTTATTGTGTTGTTGTTAATCTTATTAATTATTCTTTACATGTTATGTTTCATAATCCATCTAGTAACAATAATTGTTTTTACGTTCACTGCGATTTATATTTACTCGCCTTTGAGTTTCTAGTTGGCAATTGGTGTTAGTCAAGAAACTCCTTTGTTAGATATTATTGGCTCGAGTAAATTTTCCTCATATGCGCCCGTACATTGACCGATGAGCATGACGAGTGATTTCCATGTATTGCTTGTAGGATGTGTGGTGTGAGTTCCAATCCTTAATCGTTTACTAAGTATTATGTTTACAGGAATATTAAATCCTTCTTTCCTTCCGACGAGTCTCCCCACCATACCCCCTCCACCTCACCCACTCCTCACCCGAGGAACTGACTAATATTAAAACAACAAATACCTTAAAATGAAAATTTGCTCAATGGCCTCTTGAAAATGTATCAGCAACCGATTGGGACGAGCAATCGAACATATAGTGTGAATTGCATTGGGTCAAAGAACATATTATGACATAGGTCTCAATCCAATTCTCATAAACCTAGCCGAGCAAGGACGGCAATTCAGGGTGACAATTTGTGAGGTGAGAGTTATAAGATTCTAACTGGCATTATCATTTTGAATATCATTGAAGTTCACAATTATAAAACAAAAGGAATTTGTACAGGATGTGGTAACATTTGAAACCTAAGTAACTATAATAAGGAACTTGAACTTTAATTTTCCATATTATCAGAGAGCATAGATGCACATTACAAAATAATTATAGCAACCATACAAATTTTTTTTATATTTTAATTTTGTCTTATTTAGCCTGGCTGGGTATGTTTTCAACCGATGTCCAATGTTCCCCAGAATCCAGGCGATTATAGCGATAATATGGAGGAGGCGGCGTCCATAGGCCAGACGTTTACGTCCCCCCTAACCCAAAACATACAAAATTAAACGATACATGTCAACCAACAAATACCATTATTTCAATGTTAAATGAATTACTGCAATAATATGATATACCAGAAACTTGAAGAAAAGTATCCGTGAATAAATATTTAAATGTCGTAATTGTTTTTTACCTTTGCTTTTATTTCAAAAGTTACTTATTCCATAAAGCAGAAACTTTTTGAGCGAATACCTCTGGTGCAAATCAGTTCTGTTTCTAGCATTAAAAAAAAAAAAATCGAATGCATTTTTGGTTTGGTGCCTCTGAATCTTGCCTATATAATATTTTAAAATATGCCAGGAAGCTTTCAGAAACATTGCCTAGACAATTAATAAAACCAAATTTATTTTATAACATATCCTAACACATTCGAATAACGATTTAATAGAATAATGGACGAGTATGAGATTATAATGACAATTGCTTAATTACTCTTCATATTTTTTTTTAACTTAGGTAGTTTATTTTATCTACACGTGTTTGATCGCACTACCCCAAGCAAGAAGTCCATATTTGATATGCGAAGATAAAATGCAAACTAAAGTGATTTTAATACGCGTTTTAGGTAGAAAGTGCTTCAGTCTTATTCAATATGTCTTGAAAGAGTTTTAGATACACGGTTAATTGTCTTTCATTTGAGATTTTCATCTATAAAACACCTAAAAATTTGGTTTGGTTTACTCTATCTCTTGTTAGCCTCTCTAAAACAAATTAGCACCAAATCAGTAATTGGGATGTTTTTGAAGTTTTTTTTTGGCATTCACAGAAGTATATTTCACCCTTAAAAAATTCTTGTACCTCAATATTGTTACAATTGTGGGTATTTGTAGATCAGTCAAGATCTTTGTGGAAATAAATATGGTGCGTATCATCTGCAAATACAAATACATTAAGTATTCAATGAGAAATACTATCGTTGATAGAGATGATAAACAATAACGGACCCAATATAGATCCTTGCGGAACTCCACATTGTGTGTTCCAATTATTCGAATATAACCTGAGTTTTTGAACATATTGAACTCTATAAATATATATTTTTAAAACCACTGAAGTACGTATGCCTCCGAAACCGTAAGTTCAAGGTTTCATAGAATTCAATTATCGTGATTTATGGTATCGAAGCTACCCCGCAGTCTAGACATAGCCCAAGGATGTTTGGTCCCTTTCCATGGCAGTGAAAATATTATCATTCCTCAATGATTTGCCATAGTCGGTGGGGGGTTGATCCCTAAAACCAACATCTTTTGTCAATTTAAAATACCATTTTTTTCCTTATGAGTTTAGAAAATCTGTCAAATACTAATTCCTCCACGAATGAAAAAAACTTGAAAATGCTATATATTAAATATTTTCGCAAGCGGGTTACCGAATTTCTTTGCTTGGTCAATTTTCTGTGTAAATGTACATTTTTAAATATATCTTCCCCCAAAAAAATATCAGTTAGAATCTTGTAATTCTTCGCGTCACGAATTAAAACTGAAGGAAACCCTGATTTTTATTTTTATTATGTCAAAAAAAATCTGTTTTTTGTAAGACAAGATCTACATATAGAGAAAATATCAGCTTGGTGGAAATATATTTTGGACTTTATGTAAATTTGAAAAATGAACATTGAATGTTACCACTGATAACATTCCCTCGCTTATTACACATGAAGTGAAGTGGTACACTCTAATTCAGGATTTAAATAATCCTTTAAAAATCATAAGATTTAATTTAAATCGAAAATGGATTGTCCCCCTAATCAAATCTTTTGGGATTTAGTTTTCACATCCCTGTAATTTAGGTGTACCTTATCCTGGGACCTGTATCCATGCGGGGGCAAATTACCAAGAACGGTAAGGAACACCGTTGTTGTTTCCTGTTTTTTGTTATTGCTGTTGTTTGTTGTTGTTGCGGTTTGCTGGCTGCTGCTGTTACCGTTGTGGGTGTTGTTGTTGCTGTTGTGCTTGTCGTTTGTGATTGGTTGTTTACTTTGTTGCTGTCCAAGGGCATCGCAGGGGCATGGGGGGAATTGCCCCCCCCCCAATTTTTTTTTTCGTGTCCCCCCCCCCCCCCCCCCCCAGTTTGCCCCCCCCCCCCGGTCGAAAGAAAAATGAAGTATTTGGGGCAAATTCAGTGATTTGGGGCAAAAAATCAGCGAGTTTGGGCCAAGATTGGTGACAAAAAAATTCCTATTTTTTCGATAGTTTTGTCCCCCCCCCCAGAATTTCACTTTTGCCCCCCCCCCCAAGATTTCCCTTTGTGCCCCCGTTGCCCCCCCCCCAGAAAAAGAGGTCGGGCGCCGCCATCTGGTTGCAGTTATTGTTGTTATTCTTATTAATTAATCTTCCATGTTATGTTTCCATAATCCCTCTAGGTAACAATAATGGTTTTACGTTCACTGCGATTTATTACTCGGCCTTTGGGTTTCTATTAGTTGGCATTTGTGTTAGTCAAAAACTCCCTTATTTAGAATTATTGGCTATAGTAAATTTTCCTCATATGGGCGCCCGTACCATTGCCCGATGAGCATGACGAGTGATCAATCATGTATTGCTTGTAGGATGGTGTGGTGTGAGTTCCAATCCTTAAGTCGTTTTTACTAAGTTTTTAAGAGTAATGTTACAGGATATTAAATCATTCGTTTCCTACGAGGTCTCCCACCATACCCCCTCAACCTCAACCCGTTGAACTGACCCATAGACGAAAACACAACTACCTTTAAAAGAAAATTTGGCTCAAGGCGCTCTTGAAAATTATCAGCAACCGTGGGAACGATGCAATCGAACATATAGTTTGAATTGCAATTGGTCAAGAACATTTATTGACCTAGTATCATCCAATTCTCATAACCTAGCCGAGCAGAGACGGCAATTCAGGGTGACAATTTGTGAGGTGAGAGTTATAAGATTCTCTGGCATTATCAATTTTGAGATATAGCAGTTTGAAGTTCACAATTATAAAACAAAAGGAATTGGTCCAGGATGTGGTAACATTTTGAAACCTAAAGTACTATATAAGGAATGAAACCTTATTTTCGCATATTATCAGAGAGCATATGCAACATTACAAATTAATTATAGCAACAATACAATTTATTTATGTATTATTTTTGTCTTATTTAGCCTGGCTGGGTAGTTTCAGACAACTGATTTCCAATATGCCGCAGGATCCAGGCGATTATAACGATCGATAATATGGAGGGGCGGCGTCCATAGCCAGAGTTTACGTCCCCTAACCAAAACCTACAAAATTAAACGATTCATGCAACCACCAATCCCATTATTCAATGTTAAATGGAATTAATGGCAATAATAGATGAATATACCCGAAACTTGAAGTAAAGTAATCCTGATAATTTTACATGTCTTTAAGGTTTTTACTAACTGTCATATAAAGTGTTTTACTGCTTTTTAATTTCAAGTAACTTATTCCAGAAAGCAGAAACTTTTGAGCGAATACCTCTGGATTCAAAATCAGTTCTGTTTCTAGGCAGTTAAAAATCGAAATGCATTTTTTGGTTTGTGCTTAATTCTATGCATAATATAATTTTACAATATGCCAGGAAGCTTTCAGAAACCTGCTATACATTAATAAACCAGATTTTATTTTATACATATCCTACCATTCAGAATACGATTTTATAAATAATGGACGAGTTTACATTTAAACAATTGCTAAATTTACTCTTAATATTTTTTTTAACTTGGTTATTTTATCTACACAGGTTTGATCGCCTACCCCACGCAAAGAAGTCCCATATTTTGATCTGTCGACGATACAAATGCCAAACTAGTGATTTTAATACTCGTTTAGGTAGAAAGTGCTTCAGCGTTATTCATTATTTTCTTGAAAGAGTTTGTTGATACACAGTTTATATGTTTGTTTCATTGAGATTTACAATCTATAACCAACAACACCTAAAAATTTGGTTTGGTTACTTCATATATTGTTATACCATCTATAAAACAAATTAGCACCAAATCAGTAATTGGATGTTTTTGAAGTTTTTTTGGCATTCACCGAGTATATTTACCTTTAAAATTTCTTGTACCTCAATATTTTTACAATTTTTATTTGATCAGCAAGATCTTTGTGGAAATAAAATATTGTGGTATCATCTGCAAATAAAATGAAATTAAGTATTCATGAGAAATTACTATCGTTGATATAGATGATAAACAATAACGGACCCAATATAGATCCTTGCGGAACTCCACATTGTGTGTTCCAAGTATTCGAATAATAACATGAGTTATATTGAACATATTGAACTCTATTAAATATATATTTTTAAACCAATCTGGTACTATGCCTCCGAAACCGTAATGTTCAAATTTATAGAATGAAATATCGTGATTTATGGTATCGAAGGCTTTACCCAAGTCTAGACATAGCCCAAGGATTGTTTGGCCCCTTTCCATGGCATTGAAAATATTATCAATTAACTCAATGATTGCCATAGCGGTTGGGTGGTTTGATCTAAAACCGAACTCTTTGTCATTTAAAATACCATTTTTTCTATGAATTTAGAAAATCTGTCAAATACTAATTCTCAAGAATTGAAAAAACATGGTAGCAATGATATTTTACGGTAATTAGAGTACATCTGGACATTTCCCTTTTTGTAAATAGGAATAACCTTAGCTTTCCGTTGAAATTGCTATATTAAATATTTTCGCAAGCGGTTACGAAATTTCTTTCGCTTGGTCAATTTTTCTGGTAAATGTATATTTTTAAATATATCATTCCCCCCAAAAAATGTCAGTGCGAATCTTGTCATTCTTCGCTCACCTTAAATAACTGAAGGAAACCCTGATTTATTTATTTTTATTTATTTCTATTTTTATTTTATCTTTATTTATTTTTATTAATAACCATCAACCCTAGTTTTTTTAAAATAACATGATTACACCTGTTTTGTTTGTTTTTTTGTTATTTGTTTGTTTGTTTTTTGTTTTTTGTTTTTGTGTTGTTTGTTTTACAGACAGTTCTATTTTTTCGCTACCGTGGAAGTTTTGCAGTGCATCGAGAGATTTTACACATCTATTGTTCCTAAAAATGAAAACCCTGATTTTTTACACTGCTGTATTCTTATCTTCAACCACATCAATATTGATAGAGTTAAATTTAATCGTTTGTCTTTGGGTTACAAAACGAATAATTATAAAATTTATTATTGTCTCGTGATTCCTCATGTCATGCTAGTAAGCTCTAGACAACTATGCACAATACTAAGGCTCACCACGGGTCTGTCTCGGCATGATACAAATGACACACACGGCGCCTTGCACAACATTCCTTTACGCGTACGTTGGGGGAACTTTAAGATATGCCCATGGACCGTGTGTACCTCTTTCTCTTAAGTAGAAAGTCGTTCCTTTATTAAAACGTTACATTGGGACCAAGCTCGTCTGATCATTTGCGTTTAGGAATGTTCACCCATATCGTAATGGTTAAAGAAACACTGGCACATTTGAAAAATATGCGCCCCCTCAAGATCTTTCAAAATTTGAAATTAATGTTTGCATGGTTGTAAAGCTTTTATATACATAAAGCCCTCACCCGAAATGATTAAGACCAAATCACTTCCTTATTGGGAAACGTAACGATTTTGTAATTTAAACTGTCGCCGGCGACGCGAAATTCAGCAAGACGCGAAAAGGCTTTTAAAACAACACAAGAAAAACACGAAACTCCGTATGCATGTTTCCCACGCTTATGCACACTGTTTGACTGTTCGATAACCTTTGGGTTTTTAATATCAGTGAGTACGAGTCAAAAATATTCATGTTATAAACACATTGTTGATTA
Organism: Ophioderma brevispina; assembly: GCA_023653785.1. Classification (NCBI taxonomy): domain Eukaryota; kingdom Metazoa; phylum Echinodermata; class Ophiuroidea; order Amphilepidida; family Ophiodermatidae; genus Ophioderma; species Ophioderma brevispina. The sequence continues at coordinate 48,515 of JAMKCH010038245.1, read as the reverse complement.
AAGTTATGGAAAACTTAAAAGTTGGCCTACAAATCTTGTATGTCTTTATCCTCATATCAATGTCCCTATCTGTTTTGGGGTATGTTTATTTGTTTATGTGTAAAATATATCTCTGTTCTTCCATTACCTATACTATCATTTGAGAGCAAATTGAAGAAATTTCATAGTTTGTGAAAATGTGCCAGTGCCGCTTTAACATCCTAAGATTTCGAACAGGCATAAATCCATGAACACGGTTAAAGCAGTTACTTTGGTTTTTTTAAATTTAAAATTGGATCCCAAGCAGACACAGTTTCATACATCAACTCACCTTTGGCCTTTGTAGTACATTTATAAGCATCTAAGCACCAAGAAGTAAGTCGCATAAGACGTGGTGTCCACGTCTTGAAAAGTCATACATTTAAAAAATTGACATTAAATCCCTCAAAGAGTATCGACGCCTTCGGCCATTTCTCTCAGTTTGTTTGACAGTCTTCGAATTCCTAATGCCTGTAATGCCTGTCCTTTGCCCGGTAGACTTTGATTGTAAAACGGTGTTTCATTTCTTTATGAACAACAGTCCACCGTACGAACACTCTAATTCCATGGTTTTTATTGTGTATTAAATAATATATCCAGCGGCCTGTCTCATATGTCAAGTAGTATGGTAATTGAACAGGATGGGCTGTTCTAATTGAGAAACATCCCCCCTTACTAAGATTTAACGTAAAATTTCCACAGGTGGAGGAAGGTGTGAGGATTTCAAATTGAGCTGATGCGCGTTTGTATTCTCAGGCTTTTTCATTGCTCAAAGAATTGCAAGTTACCACAAGGATAAGGGGACGGACCTGTATATACACAGGAACGGACTGTCCATCTCTCTTCCGAAGCGATTAGACCAACTCCACCATATATTTTGCAGTAAGGGGGATCGCTACACTTCCTCTACATGCACCCACATTGATAATGCTCAAAAAATTTGCAAGTTACAGATAATCATTGAAACCACAGTGTTTATTTAAAAACAACAATATGCAACCCATTTCACTGGGGAAGATTCATAAAGTAGGCGAAAATTATACCGAATCCCAAAAATATCCTTAAGTTCACAGGTTCCCAGTTTTTGCGAGATCTCTATTCGGCAACTTTCCTGTGACTTTCCCGATTTTTGAAACTTGCCTTAACTTTACGCAATTTCCCCAGTGACATGGGGCCTAACACTAAACCTAGAATATTGTGAACAACCAAAAGTTTATGACTTAGGTATACTCTACCACTACTCTTCCGTAACACCGTAAGCTTGTTTTTAAGTAACGCTTTTATTTTCAAACTCAGACGAATGAGTTGGGGTTAACGTATATAGCTAGCCAGTGTGGTGTTTTTCTTTCAATATAAAGTGGGGCCGCATTCGACAGCTTTTATTGACTAAAGTCCCGTCAGATCCCATGCGTTTTCATACTGCAATATAATACCAATTACCATGTCCATGGTAATATTCTTCGTGGATCCGTATTGGCGATTTTACTCATTATTTTGTTTTCAGAATCTTCCATCCTATACATTTGTACACAGCTTAATGGACAATAAAACCATGCACTTGAGACGGTGACATGAGTTTTTGAGACCATGACATGAGTTTTAAAGACCAGGACATGAGCTTTTCTCTGAGGCTACTGATTGCTTGAAGAACTTTAGGGATGATCCATTTCTTTGAGGGGTGTCATGATTTTGGGTTTTGCTGTCTACTGTTGAGACTTTATTGGTGGTTCCTGGTGTCTTCTGGTAATAATTGGGTTCCATTTCTTTTGTGATTCCTGGTGTCTACTGGTTAATTTTATTGGTGTTTATTGTTGGTAGTTCTTATAAGTGGTGTTTACTTTTTCCACTTCCTTTTGAGGTCTTTTGTGTCCAAATTTTCTTTTCACTAATGTTATAGGATCTACAATGTAGTTATTCTAAACTTGAAGCCAGGTCAAGCCTGCTTCACTAGTTTGGGTTCAAGTCAGATTCTGAAAACATAATAATGATAATATTGGATGATTTTATAATCGCAGGCTACAGACGTTTCAGTCTCGTCGTCTATGATTATGAAATATGCGCTCGTCACTCACTCCGCGACTCGCACAATATTTTCACAACTCATAGCTTGACCGATAAATTCTTGTATCCTACTCAAATCATCCAATATTATATCAGTCTCAGACAAGAACATGACAAACAGGTTGCTATCTTCTAGAATAATCATTATACACCCTACCTTATTACGAGATATTGTGCAAATACAATATTGCGCTTTGCTTCGTTTTTATACAATAACAAATCACACTAAAATGTCATAATACTCCCAGAGTATCGTTTAAAACGTAAAAATTCCCTCACAATACAGCTCCTGTAAAACCACGATTGCGCGTGCATACACTCACAAATATAGAATAGAGGTTTTTCAGTTGCCTTAAAGGTGCAACGAGAGATTTGGGGCATCATACATTGTGTCATATGTAGTGATTTCACATATAATAGATAAAATTCTCAATAGACTTCTTACCTTATATGCCTTGAAAGTAAAAACAATAGCCAATTTTGATTTGCTTAATTTCACTATAAAACTTAGGCTGATTTAGTATTTGCTCCTATAATAAATTTCAAATTTCTTTTACCAATGAAATAATTCTGAGTTTAATTCTTTTACATATAGGAATATTTTGGATAGAAAACTCAACATTAGTGCAAATATTTGAATGTTCACATTTTAAGGAACACCTGTTATGGGAAATCTCACGTTGAACCTTCAAGATATAGATCGTATTCAATAGCCAGCCATGTTGGTGGACAAGATAGACGCATTCCAGTACTACAATACATACCTGTCAATGATCCCTGTGCAATCGCTAAACATGGATCGATTGACAGCTTAATGTATTGTAGTCCTGGAATGTATGCATCTTGTCCACCAACATGTCTGGTGGCTGACGTCATATTGAATATGGTCTACAGCATAACACCGACAAAAGATGATCAACTTGTGTTATTAGATAACGTTTGTTATTACTTAGAGTTTGTAGTAAACCACGTTGCTTAAACAGTTTTATTAAAATCAAATAAGGGTTTTGTTCTCATCGCGGTGTGGGTCTTCTAACGTGCACGTTTTTTTAAAAGTGGAAATGTACACAGAGGTTGAGCGCTAATTTATGCACTTATTTGATTTACATACACCTTAAAGAAGACGATATTACCACTCTGCGTGTTTTTACGCTAGTTTACTTAATTCTATAAGTTTAAGTGACACATTAGGGTTCCACACAGTATCCCTCCGCATCTCTGAAAAATGCAATACATTGAATCTGTCACGCAGAAAGCGATGAATTGGGACTTTCCCAACGCAAACGATTTTCGCAGACACTATTAATTTAAGAGAATGTGTCAGGTTGTGTCAGAATTCTTTCTGGCTGACACAATAACCTAGTATGAAGGTATCCAATATTAAGAGCAGATGTTTAGAATGTCTATGGAGATACCTGAAGACACATTTCTAAAACCTATGCTATTTGAGACATTGCTTCAGCCTATTTCACGTTATATTACCAAGTGATTGTATGAATAAAGTCTTAATACCCTTGTCCTGTACTGTGCGGCGCAATAAAAAGTTGTGCTTATTTTAATAGTCAAACATGGGGAAATCTTCATTTCCTGTAATATAAGCATCCAATTGTACAAGGACAGGATTGCTTGAAAACACGGAACGCAATCCGGCCAAGTTGATTCAGAAACTACCAATAAAATGGCGCAAGATTGTACAAATAACGCAACAGTATGTCTTGTTTGTCTACGACCTAGATGAGCAGCGCTGAGATAGTGGTAGACACATCGAGGAAACATGGAGGGATAACCAAACAAAAATATATTTGAATGAAGAATAAGACATTCAGTGGGAAAATTCTGTCTGTCGTTGCCATTGATAGCAAACTTCATTAATTGAATAGTTAATGAGTCCCCCAGTCTCTGTAGACACGCATTTTTTTTTACGTGTGGGTCTCCATGTTGATATAAGCCGGGACTTTATTTTGTTTGTAAAATTTGTACGTAGAATTGTGTGCTGGGTGGTTGGGTGGGTGGGTGTGTGGTTGGGTGGCCGGGCGGGTGGGCGTGCGGGGAGTCTGGCTGTAAAAAATTACCATAAAAACCGAAAAAAGTACGGGAAACCGTAAATATACGGAAAATGCCCGTACATTTTATTAACGGGAAATTGACCGTTATTATACGGGATTTTCGACATTTAACTGGAAAATTTGCTGCTGGGAAATGACCCGTAATTTGCAAACACAATCCTCTATACCTGTTTATCAATCCGCGCTGAAAGCCAATGAGAGTGCTCAAAACGCTTGCCTGAATATTTGATTCAGGGGTAAAATCTAATCTACACTTTTTGAATTATTTAACAGCTTCTGACAAAAATAATATCACGCACATCGTAAGGTTGTTTGAGAATGACAAAAATGCAGGCATTATTTACAGACTCCTGACAAACTTAGACCGGAGATACCATTCTTTTTTTCGTGGAATAACTCGATTCAAGTCTCATTTTTCCACTTAAAATATCGATATCATCCGGTCTAAATTCATCGGAAGAGACCTTGCCGGGTTAAAATTAATGTTTTATTCTTTTAACACTGTGTTGTTTAACCATGGTCATAAAATAAATGTTATGTGATTTGTTTGACATTTGGGATGTAATTAAGAGGAAATAATGTTAAGGCCCGCTGGGTCTATGAGGGATCGGCACTCTCGTCTCTGTTAGATATCATTAAGCTGATTATCATAAAGTAAATGATATTTCCTGTTGTAACATTCCCATACGAACAATTTGAAACTAATCTGAAACCAAGCGGATCGATATAAATGTTTACCACATACTGACCTTAAACATATTTTGGCCTGTGGTGCACTACAAAAGGTTCTAGATATAGAAACTACCTTTATTAAACCTTAGAAAAAGATTAAACGAACGCGCTCTCTACATCCTTTAATCCCGTTGGAAACCTTTCAAAATTTTCCCCTCTTAGTTTACTACCGCCTTCCCTAGCTCAAATCTAAGGTTGCAAAAGTTCATCATCGCGATTTGGAATCTGCAGGTCAATATGTTGGCTAGAAACCATCAAAACAGTTTGGGTGCAGACTCCTTTGCAAGGTTATATGCAGGACACACGTGGCAATCAACGATATTCCAAGGAAGTGTAGTTTGTTATCTGTCCATCTGGTATGACGTCTCGTTAGCGTCAAAGGTCAGAAATATACCTTCAAACACAATAAACTAAGGTTCCCCACAATAATAAAATCCAGATATTAACCACCGCAGTCTGTCGCAATGTCCTCATATAGGACCACCAACTGGCCCTCCCGTTTGATTCCCAAACTGAGGCCTCTTTCTGGCCTAAAAGACGACACAGACGTTTTAAAATTAGCTTTTAGGCTCCGGCGGTCTCCAAAGTTTTAAAATCCTGCCCTATCAGAACAAATCTACCTTATTGTAGATGTAAACTACTAGAACTATACTGCATAGCTTCCTGGGTTCACTCGCTGGCCACTGAAGGTCTTTCCCCTGGACAATAATTTAACTTCTCCACTATACCCCCTTTCCTAACAATAATCATTACAATCATCATCCATGCATAAACATAACCTAGCACTGTCAAAATCAGATTTCCACAAAATTACATCATCTGATTTGGGCAAATCATTTTCACATTTATAACTTCACGGGGAATCCCCAGATCATGTCATCGTTTTGATCCTAAGCATAAACCAGTTGACCATCATGTTTTCTAGTTCATCTTGGGGAATTCCCATTATACCTTATTGTGCATCTATCTAATTTAGTTGTAAATAACAGGTGGTGAGCTCAATATAGCACTTTGAATCCCCTGCTCTCTTTTTTAATCATAAACAAGTACTTTTCCCGTGAGAATCTTTTTCCTCAATATAAATGAAAATCAAATTATATCTTTAATCATAAAATGGAGGCTATATAAATCTGGCTCTGTGAATAAAAGTATATCCTCTCGGTGTTTATTTGTATCTACTAACTCACTCGTATACATTTATTATCGACAACCAAACCGTTCTGAACCAAGGATGCGATGACCCACCATCGAACCTATGGTTAAGTTCATAACTTAACATTTTTTTTATTTTTAAAGATTAAATTGAGTCCATTCACTATATTGAAGTAATTCGACATACATCGAAACGCTGCAAAAAGACCGCTTATGCAATTACCAGAACAATCAATGCAGTTATCGTGCGAAAAGATTCAAGGTCTTCCACTCACTAATGTTTTTGAATAAGGTTATTTTAGTTTTTTTTTGATATTTTCTCAAGTTTTCGCCGTTGAATGCCCTATAGGTTGAGAGTACTATAATTGCAGACTTGGTAATTTGTCCGGTAATACTAGGGAACATTGAATAGATGTAAAGTGAAATAAAATTGGTTTGTAATGGATATCTTCAGTTAATAGTTTTACACTTTAAGTCCCAGGAAATGCAATGGACGTTGATGTGGTTTGGTTCAAGTCTAACAAGGAGGACGAGAAAGCATTCAAAATTTCGGTTGGTGATGACCTCATTAGTGAAACTATGGATTTTTTCAGAGAGTAATAGAAATCCAGGTGACTTTTGTGAATCTAGTCATGGCACGACTGAAAATCAAGATTTTCACTAATGAATGTCACTTTAACACACAAATTACTACAACACATATGTACGAATTCTTGCACAAAGACACGGCAATTTTCTATTGTTCTCCTTTACATCTTTGAGACACACTTGAAAACACAAGACACATAAAACACGAAGTTGATAATACACAAATCAAAGCTTCAAACTGCTGGATTATAAAACTGTCTGTGAATTTCAAAGAACAGACTGGAACTGGAAAAAAAAGGATAAAAAGCATAGCAAGCAAAACAAAATTCTTCTTGGTAACCAACTCCCCTTGTGCAGCTTCCTTAACACAACAGACAAAGAGTATCAATATAATGTCATTGTCCTGCTGCAGTTGGAAATACAATTAGGTTATGAAATTAGTGAGCTTCACATAGATTAAAAAATCTGTTGTTTGGTTAGAATTGGTCCGAAAACAATTTCTAAATTTCGCATTATTTATTTTATATTCTTTTAGTTTTTGTGATAAGACGTGTTTCGTGTAAATTTTGGATAGACCCGAATTTTTTTTTCATGCCATTAACACTCACATTGTTAAAATTCTCTCGCGTATGGCGATTCACTTCGTGTAGGAGCGTTAAATCACGGTCGATATATTTCAACTCATCCGTGCTATTCATTTGTGTACTTCGTCGCCTGCACTGTAACAAATCCAAATATATTAAGACCATCCAACATAAACATGCCATGATAAATTGGAACATTAACGCTTACATCATTCTGTAGCAACGTGTGGATGAATGACATACGTTGAATGCTGTCAAACAAAGTGTTATGTTTGCTCTAGGGTATGAAGCATGGAGAGGATGGTTTCTGCAACCATTAACAGTGAAGGCAATGTTTTCAATTTATTTTTTTTTTCCATAAGCTAAATAAAACGAAGCCTTTTCCTCACATATAACACAAATGTGTTGTCGTCCTCGTTTGGGGTTTTTTGCTACATTTTGAGCAAAACACGCACAAAGATAAGCAATTTGTGGCAGTTTTTTGCAAACTTTTTTTGTTTCATATGACATACACAATTGAACCTGTTGCCATTGATAACATTCTCTCGCTTATGAAACAAAGTGAATGTATCCTGTCCCCTGTACTTGGGGGCATAATACCAAGAAACGGTAAGGAACACCGGTGTTGTTGTTGTTGTTGTTTTTTGTTTTTTGTTGTAAGGTAGTTGTTGTTTTTTGTGTGCTTGTTTGTTTGATTATTGTTACTGTTTTTGTTGTTGTTTGTTATTGTTGGTGTTATTTTGACTTAATTAATCTTTACATGTTATGTTTCATATCCATCATTATTGTTAATAATTGTTTTATGTTCACTGGCGATTTTATTTACCGCCTTTGAGGTTTCTCTTTTGGCATTTGTGTCAGTCAAAGAAACTCCTTATTTAGATCTATTGGCTATATAAATTTTCCTCAGATGCGCCCGTACCATTCACCGATGAGCATGACGAGTGGATTTCAAGGTTATTGCTTGCAGATGTTGGTGTGAGTTCCAATCCCGTAAGTCGTTTACTAAGAGTAATGTTACGATATTAAATCATTCGTCCTCCTACGGGTGTCCCACCATAACCAACCCTCACCTCAACCCGATTGAACTGACTACATAGCTGCAAACAACAAATACCTTAAAAGGAAAATTGCTCAATGGCGCTCTTGAAAATGTCTCGCAACCGATTGGGACGATCAATCGAACATATATTTGGAATTGCATGGTCAAAGAACATATTATTGACAATAGGTAATCAATCGAATCTCATAACCCTAGCCGAGCAGAGGACGGCAATTCAGGGTGACAATTTGTTGCGCTGAGAAGTTACAAGATTCTAACTGCATTTATCATTTTTGAGATATAGCCGTTTTGAAGTTCACATTATAAAACAAAAGGAATGGTAACTGTGGTAACCTTTTGTGAAAACCTAAGTAACTATATAGGAAACTTGAACTTTATTTCTCATCTATAAAGAGTCATATGCAACATTACAAATATTATAACCACCAATACAATTTTTATTTATTATTGTAATTTTTGTCTTATTTAGCCCTGGCTGGGTAGTGTTCAGACACTGATTTCCAATGATGCCCAGGGATCCAGGACGATTATAGCGATAATATGGAGGAGGCGGTGTCCATAGGCCAGAAGTTTACGTCCCCTAACCCAAAACATACAAAATTAAACAATACATGTCAACCAACAAATACCATTATTCAATGTTAAATGGAATTAATGGCAATAATATGATGAATACCAGAAACTTGAAGAAAAGTATCCTTGAATAAATATTTAAATGTCTTAATGGTTTTTACTGCTTTTATTTTCAAAGGTAACTTATTCCAGAAAGCAGAAACTTTTTGAGCGAATACCTCTGGATGCAAAATCAGTTCTGTTTCTAGCAATTAAAAAATCGAATGCATTTTTGGTTTGGTGGCTATGAATTCTATGCATATATAATAATTTTAAAATATGCCAGGAAGCTTTCAGAAACCTGCCTATAGATTAATAAACCAAGATTTATTTTATACATATCCTACACATTCAGAATACGATTTTAATAGAATAATGGACGAGTATGAGCATTATAATGACAATTGCTAATTACTCTTAGTATTTTTTTAACTTAGGTATTTTATCTACATAGGTTTGATCGTCACTACCCCCAGAAAGAAGTCCATATTTGATATGCGAAGATAAAAATACAAAATATAGTGATTGTTAATACGCGTTTAGGAAGAAGAGTTCTATCCAGCTTATTCCAATATTTCTTGAAAGAGTTTTAGATACACGTTTTATCTGGCTTTTCAATTTGAGATTTTCCATTCTATAACAACACCTAAAACTTTGGTGTGGTTTACTCTATATAGTGTTAACCAATCTATAAAACAAATTAGCACACGCAAATCAGTATTGGATGTTTTTTGAAGTGTTGTTTGCATTCACAGAGTATATTTTACCTTTTAAATTCTTGTACCTCATATTTTAAAACATTTTTATTTATCAGCAAGATCTTTGTGGAAATAAATCTGTGATGATATTGCAATAAATGAAATTAAACTATCGTTGATAAGAGATAACAATCCGGACCCAATATAGATCCTTGCGGAACTCCACATTGTGTGTTCAAAGTATTCCGAATAATACTGATTATATTGAACATATTGAACTCTATTAAATATATATTTTTAACCATCTGTACTATGCCTCCGAAAACCGTAATGTTCCAATTTGATCGAATGAAATATCGTGATTTATGGTCTCGAGGCTTTACCCAAGTCTAGACATAGCCCCGGATTGTTTGCCGCTTTCCATGGCCATTGAAAATATGATCAATTAACCAATGATGATTGCCATAGCGTTTGGGTGGTTTTGATCTTAAAACCGAAACTCTCACCGTCTTTGTCATTTAAATACCATTTTTTCTATGAATTTGAAAATCTGTCCAAATCAAATTTCAAAATTGAAAAAACATGGTAGCAATGATATTTTACGGTAATTAGAGTACCTCTGGACATTTCCTTTTTTGTAACTAGGAATAACCTTAGCTTTCCGTTGAAATTGCTATATTAAATATTTTCTCAAGCGGTTTACGAAATTTCTTTGCTTGGTCAATTTTTCTGGTAAATGTATATTTTTAAATATATCATTCCCCCCCCAAAAACATGTCATTTAGAATCTTGTAATTCTAAGCTCACGAATTATAACTGAAGGAAACCCTGATTTATTTATTTTATTTATTTCTAACATTTTTATTATATATTTATTTTTTTTATTATAAACATCAAACCTAGTTTTGTTACAATAACATGAATTTAAACACCTGTTTTGTTTGTTTTGTTTGTTGGTTTATTTGTTTGTTTGTTTTTTTTTTGTTTTTGTTTTTTTTGTTGTTGTTGACAGACAGTTCTGATTTTTGTTCCGCTAATGGGAAGTTTGAAGGTGTATCGTAGAGATTTTACACATCTAAAATGTCCCTAAAAATGAAAACCTTGATTTTTACAACGGTTGTAATCCTTATCTTCAACCACATCAATATCTGAAAAGGTTAATTTTAATCGTTTGTCTTTGTTGCAAGAATTGTGAATTTAGTTTTGTTCCAGTACTGAAGATTTTACACAAACATGCATTAATAAGGCTAACGTTCGGAATGATCTAAATTCAACATTCTTTAGGACGTTGGGGGGGGGAACTTTAAGATATGCCCATTTACAGTGTATATACTTCTTTCTAAAGTCGAAAGTAGTGTCCCTAAATTAAAAAAACGTTACCTTTGTAAAGGAAATCATTTGCGTTTATAATGTTCACCCCTATCGATGTTTAATATCCTAAATTTTTCGAACAGGGCTATAACATGCATAGTTAAAAAACCATTTCAATAAAAAAGTCCACTTTTGGTCAAAATTTAAAATTGGATCCCGAGCAGATCACAGTTTCAGACATCAACTCACCTTGCCTTTGTGGTACATTCTACGCACATCGGATGTCCCTCTTGATTAAGTCATACATGTAAATTAAAACATTACAACCTCCACGATTATTTACTTCGGTCGCGGCCTTCCGGCCATTTCTACTCAGTTTGTTGAAAAGTCTTGAAATTTAATGCCCTGTAATGCTGTACAAGTTGTCCGAGGTAGACTTGAATTGTACACGGTGTTCATTCATCATTGAAAACATTCACCTACGACACTTGCTCTAATTCAAGTGTTTTAGTTTGTAGTTTCGTTTTTAATAATTATCCCGCGCCTGTCTCATATGTCAAGTAGTATGGTAATTGAACAGGATGGGCTTGTTCTAATTGAGAAACATACCCCCTTATTAAAGATTTTTACGTAAACTTTGCACAGGGGAGGAAGGTGTAGGATTCAAAATTGATATCGCGTTTTATTCTCCAGGCTTTTTTTCATTGCTCAAGAATTTTGCCATTACAAGGAAAGCGGACGGACCTGTATAATACACAGGAACCGGACTGTCCATCTCTCTTCCGAAGCGAATAGACCAGGACTCCACCATATAATGTTGCAAGTAGGGGAATCGACTACACCTCCTTCTACAGCGAGTCTGTACATTGCACATTGAATAATGCTCAAAGAAGTTTGCAAGTACAATCATATTGAAAAACCCACAGTTGTTCATTTTAAAACAACATATAACACACGTCTGCGGTGAGCAACAAAAAAGTTATTATGACTATATCGTCGGATGATGGAAGACCAACGTAAGTGCTTTGACTAATTTACCGGAAGAAACATTTGTGTTTCTCTTGCTTCTATAGGTGGTGTGTCCATGATTATAGGACAGGAATACAATAGGAAAATGTATTGTTTGATATAAATCAAAGAATTACCTGTAGTTATTTACAAAAGAGAGACGTAAGTGGAATCAGTATTTTCTGTTAATGCAAGACAAACGTAGTGCATGACCAACGTAACGTTGGTCTTGCACTGAAAAAGGGCAAAATTGTTTAATGCAAGACCAACGTAAGTGCAGCACTTACGTTGATTTTGCACTGTAAAAGGGCAAATATGTTAATGCAATACCAACGTAAGTGCCACTTACGTGGCCTTGATTACCGAAAAAAGCGCATTGCACATACGTTATCGTGCTTTTTTAATTAAAACTTTTTAATCACTTACATATCTTCTACATATTATAGTTTAAATTATCGCGATACCTCTCCTTCAAAATTAACAAAACTCAATTTCGACAAAAAAATATCACTTACGTGGTCTAAACGTAAGCTGGTTTTTAAGATTTTATTTTCAAAAATCTAAGACGGATGAGTTGTGGTTAACTAGCTAGCAGTGTGGTGTTTTTCTTTCGATAAAATATGGCCGATGAGATAAGCTTTTATTGACTTGTAAGTTCCGTCATATCCCCGTGCGTTGTTGATACTGACAATATAATATACCAATTACCATGTACATGGTAATATTCTTTGTGGATCCCGTATTGGCGAGATTTTATACTGCAGTCTCAGAAGAGGAATATCAAAAACATATCACATCTGTACGGCATGACACCACAGCAGCGGCCAACATCCAGCTCGGGTATTGTTATTGACTGCCATGTTTCAATAGAGTCTTCTTCAACAGACTTATAGGCGTCGGTGAAAATGGATATCAGGGTTTAATAATTATAAGGTTTAAAATAAAAATACGTTGAACCGGGTAGAAGTTTGTCTGTTTAATGGTTCAGGTGGTGTAAAAGGAACCATTTGACCAAAAAATCCTTACCGAGTACTTCGATTTTTATGGGAATTCGAACTAGTCCGGTGTTTTCAAATGGGCAGCAGTGACGACCTGAGGTTTGTGTTATCCATGCAAGCGCGGACGGTGCAGGCTGCTGTGGCATGACACCAGACCCCCCGAACCTCACTTCGGTGTCGACTTCGTCTCTGACCGAGTAATTAGTCCAAATATGGAAGCTTAACGCGCAATAATTTCATTTTACCGCTGACTTTGGTCAATCATACGAGTGGTCCATAATGTTACTTTTAAGGCAAAATATAGTTATTTCTCTAGAATATTAATTTCTTAATTATAAAGGATTGCGCCGCCAGACCTATAGATTTTATTTTATGTACCTTACCTTATTACACTGTAAAAATAAATTAAAAACAAAAAATAACAGGGTTTTGTAGCAGGCTGGGACTCACAACAGTTAAAAACGAGTTTTGTACCCTTGATTTTGCCCGTTTCGAATCCCTTTTTACCGTTATTGGCTGACAAGCAAATTTTAATGAACTTTGTTCCGTTTTTATGCAATAACAAATTACCCTAAATTGTCATATACTCCAGATATCGTTTTATACGTAAAAGACTCAAACAATATAAGCTCCTGTCTGTAAAACCAGATTTGCGCGTGTATACACTCACAAAACGAATCAGAATTGTTTTGCTAGTTGCCTTAAAGGTGCAACAGAGATTGTGGGCATCCATAAATTGTGTTATAATGATTAATATAGATAAAAAACCCAAAGATCTTACCTGTATTTGGCTACAAAAAGCATTGAAAGTGAACACAATTATGTGATAGCCAATTTTGATTTCACTATAAAACATAGGCTGGATTTAGAATTTGCTCCCCCCCCAAATTCCAAAAAGAAAAAACCTAAAAAATTAAAAATAATTTGAGTTTAATTCTTTACATAGGTATTTTTGATAGAAAAACCTTCACATTAGTGCAAAAAGTAAAATGTTCACATTTTTTAAGGAAACACCTGTTATTGGAAATTATAGACCGTATTCAATACCAGCATGTTGGTGGACAAAGATAGACGCATTCCAAGCTATTCCAGTACTACAATACACCTGTCAATGATCCCTCTGCAATCGCTAAACATGGATCGATGACGCTAATGTATTGTGTCCTGGAATGTATGCATTCTTGTCCACCAACATGTTGTGGGCAGACGTCATTATGGAATACGTCTAGCATAATCAACGACAAAAGGATGATCAACTTGTGTTAGTTAAAGTTTGTAGTAAACCACGTTGCTTTAACATGTTTTCTGAAAAATCAAATAGTTATCTGTTTAATCGCTGCGCTTGGTTCCTGCGTCCAATGCATGTTTTACAAGTGGAAATGTTACACAGACGGTTGAGCGACTAATTTGCCACTTATGTGAGTTAGATACACTTTTAAGTAGACGATAGTACTACTTGCGTATTTTACGCGTTACTAATCTATAAGATAAGTGAAACATTAGGGTTCCCACCAGTATCCCTCCGCATCTCTGAAAAATGCAATATTAAATCTGTCACGTAGAAAGAGATGAATTGGACTTTCCCAACGCAAACGATTTTCGCAGGAATCACTATTAATTTAAGAGAATGGTCAGGTTGTGTCAGAATTCTTTGGATGACACAATACCTAGTAATGAAGTATCCAATATTAAGGCAGATGTTTAGAATGTCTATGGAGATCCCTGAAGACAACATCTCGTATTTTGAGACATTGCTCCGCCTATTTCAAGTTATAATTACCAAGTGATTGTATGAAATAAAGTCTTAATACCCTTGTCCTGTACTGTGCGGCGCAATAAAAGTTGTGCTTTTTAAAGTCAAACATGGGGAAATACTTCCTTTCCTGTAATATAAGCATCCAATTGTACATGGACAGGGTTGCCTGAAAACACGGAACGCAATCCGGCCCAAAGTGATCAGCAACTACCAATAAAATGGAACAAGATTGTACAAAAACGCAACAGTTGTATGTTTGTCTACGACCTAGATGAGCGCGTTGAGATAGGGTAGAGACACGAGGAAACATTTGGAGGAAACAAACAAAAAATATTGAAGAAGAATAAGGAAAACCCTTCTTTTCAGTGGGAAAATTCGGTCTGTCGTTGCCTTGATAGCAAACACTTCATTAATGAGTTAATGAGTTCCCCCAGTCTCTGTAGACATGTGTTTTACGTGTGCGTCTTCATGGATTATAGCCGTGACTTTTATTTATGTTTGTTTGCAAAATTTAGTATAATTGTGGGATTGGTGGTTGGGGGATGGATGGATGGGGGGTGGTGGGTGGGTGGGTGGATGGGTAGGGGGGCCGGGGAGGCGGGCGCGCGTCTAGCGCGCGGGGCAGGCTGGACTGTAAAAAATAACCGTAAATCGGTAATTGCGAGAAGAGAGTACGGGAAACCTTGAATATACGGGGAAATGTCGTACATTTTATTAACGGAAAATTGACCGTTATTATACGGAATTTTCGGCATTTAACTGGAAAATTTGCTGCTGGGAAATGGCCCGTAATTTGCAAACACAATCCTCTATACATGTTTATCAATCCGCGCTGAATTACTTTTAAGCCAATGCGAGTGCTCAAAGCGCTTGTTGCCTGAATGTTTGATTCAGGGGTAAAAGCTAATCTAAACTTTTTGAATTATTTAAAAGCTTCTGACAACAACAATGTCACGTACATCGTAAGGTTGTTTGAGAATGACAAAAACGCAGGTATTAATTACAGTCTCCTGACGAACTGGACATAAGAGAGAAGATCTAAAACACACTAGTTCAAAGACCCTATATCACGTTGTCGGAAGTGTCAGAACATTTTCACATCATTTTCACAAGATGTTTAACAATTACGGGTCACAATATCACCCAAAATGCAAGCTTATTTTCTACAGCCGTACACTGTAAAATTTCAAACCGATTTTAGCGTTTGTTTACTAACATGTTTTTGTCCCAAAAATCCAAATACATGTTTAAGTGTTAGTATACAAACACTTATACACCAACACATATTTGTCCCAAAAATCCAAGCACATCCAACGCATACATGTTTAAGTGTTAGTATACAATCACTTACACACCAACACATAGTTGTCCCAAAAATCCAAGCACATGCAACGCATACGTTTTAAGTGTTAGCATACACTTATCCCTAGGGTCCCTATCAAGGGACTAGGGCAAAACCAAGTGTAAATTAATAATAAATTATTAAAATCATATAACTGTCTGTTCCCGCACATAAAACTGGCACATTTTCTTGAAAATTAACAAAATGTCACGTCAATTTTTTTTCCAATATATCAGTGAGTTTTATATTGATGTTATAATGTTCAGCGTTTATAGCCCTACTGCATATTTCATTTCTCATTATGAGAGAAGGAATGAACATACAAGAACATTCCGAATAATTCAATCCTTTTTTTGTTCGTCTGGCCATTCGAAAGACCAGATCTTGTGTCCTGGTGATGTTTGTCCTTTTATGACACACGACTTCACAGCCACATATCACACACAAAAACAAAAGTGAGATTGGCACAAAGAAACCTCTCTATTGAAGCCTGTATAGAAGATTCTAGGGACAAGTCACCGACGCTAGTCACCGATGGCAATTCGCGCATGTGTAGTACCTTCGGGTGACTGACCTAAGTATACACACAACCGAATGCAGTAAATATGTGTGTACATTGTACGTGTCATGCAAACCATGCTTGACCGCGCCCACAAACACGGTTCCGCGCATATAATTCACTGTAATTAATGCAGCAATCAATACTTGGTTCCACTGCCGGAAAATAGCCATGCATATTTGCATTGTCACCTTATTAAAACTAAATGTCACCTTGCAATGATGACACTGTGGGATCAGGAATGATCTAAGTAATACCGACACAGATATACATCTCACTAGTCACATTATATCGCCCATAATCTACGACTATTTAGGAGTACTTTTTCAACCCTCAATTTCCGGGATTGACTCATGGCGCAACGCTACTAACATAAAAACAACACCAACACTCAAGAACGGAAAGTCTTATGTAAATTCTGCTTTCAGCTTCCGATAGCCGAGACCATACCGGATTTTCCCATTATCATTGCGCATATAATTTTGATCACCTGAGGTCTAAAAAGTCTCCTCGCACTTAGTCATGAACACATTTGCAGAATTTCCAAATTCTCCCCAAGCTGTATCACTAATTTGACGTCACCATTTAGTAGTGAGAGTAATGAGCGGCGCTCTTCAATTGTAAATTGTATTGGAAGAAGTTGTACGTGATTGGTCAAGTGCAGATCCGTCGGAACCGCGTTAGTGCAAGTCCGGACTAGAGCCCAATCTCATTGTAACATCGTCCACGCGGCGCAATTCATTTCCCATTGAAAAATGTTTCCAACTGATTTACAGTGTTTATGGGGGTCGAGTGCAAGCCAGGACTCTCACATGACGTCATCAGTGACCTCTCGATCATGTGACATCTATCTCTCGTTGTTGCAAAGAGTGTCCATACTGTTAGAATGTTCTTACAAACGTCGTTTAAAAAGTTTTAACTGTCACCCGAATTCGAAACGTGCAAATAACTAATCAAACGTCGTTTAACTGTTTCTGATTCCTAGCATTGCCGGTTTGAAAAACGAACGTTTTCTTTTTAATGAACATTTATCACAGTGCACAATGGCTGATTTTAGGCTATTTTAATGCTTTACTGCCAATAAGATACAGCTTGTCTACATGACAATTTCTATTTATTCGGGATTCAATACTTATGATTATTACTTGGGTAACTATAATTTTTGGATTAAAAAAAAGTCCATTAAGCTCAACGTAATGTAAATGTCAAATCTTCCCTAATTATTTCGTACATTAATATAGCAGAATTAATTTAGTATAATAATCAGTTTAATACCTGATGGCTTGTGTCGCTCTCTTTCCAGATTCCTTCCTTAGAGATTATCGTGCTTCTTGTCTCTACATGACGTTAGTTTCATAAGCATTGACAAGAATCGTTATATTATTTATATCGTATTCTCTAAAGAGAAATAAATGTCCAAAACGTCTAACAAGTTTGCACAGCTGTGTGTTGCCCCGTGCTAATGAATTGCAAGGGAACGGGTGCCAAAGTTGAATTCACTTTCACACTGGAATTTTATGTATTGTTAATTGTCTCTCATACATGATCACGAAATTCGAAGGTTAAAATCAAGAATTATGGTTACATAAAGGTTAGAGTTTAGGTTTTATGATTGGCGTTTAGTGTTGGGACAGGGTTAGGATTTAGAATTGTAAAGTTTCATGATGCTTACTTCAGTCCTTTTATGTGCTTGTATGTAATTAAATGTGTGTCTGGTATGTGTGTGTGTGGTGGTGTGGTGTGTGTGTGTGTGTGTTGTGTTGGCGGTGCGTTGGTTTTCACCTACAACCGAGTACACACAACCTGACTTTTTCATTCACTGTATAAAACGCGAACATCGTTTACAACCGAGGCGAGGACCTCCCTCGTTTGTAAGATTTAAATATTCTAAGTATTGCTTTATTCCGTTAATAATACTTTATTCGGTATTAGTGTTAGGGTTAGAGTTAGGGTTAGGGGTTTTATTTTTAGGTGTAGGGTTTAGGTTTAGGTTAGGGTTTATAGTTAGGGTTTAGGGTTAGGGTTTAGGGTTAGTGTTTAAGTTTAGGGTTAGAATTAACCCGCCCTCTAACCCTAACCCTATCCTAGTCACTGTATCGAGTAGATCACTCGGCTTTCGCCCTAACACTAAGACACTGGGGCGAGTTGATCACTCGGCTTTCGCCCTAACCCTAAGTCACTGTGCGAGTAGATCCTCCGGCTTTCGCCCTACCCTAAGCACTGGGCGAGTAGATCACTCGCCTTTCGCCCTAACCCTAAGTCCACTGGGCTAATGAATCACTCGCGGCTTCGCCCTAACCCTAATCACGTAAGCGAGTATATCACTCGGCTTTCGCCCTAACCCTAAGTCACTGAAGATTAGCCCTTATAGCCTGCGGGCGCAACCCTCTCATGAATATGATGTTCCTATCAACTCATTAATATTCATAAAATCTCATAAATATTCATAAAATCTCATAAATATTCTAAAATCTCAGAAATATTCCGTAAATTCTCATACTATTCCTAAACTCAAATATTCATAAATTTCATAAATATTCATTAAAATTCGTACATTTTTATCCTGCGCGCAAACATTCGCTAAGCGAATATATAGGCCTCGCGCAAGCTTGTTTAACATTTTAACCCCATAATTTCCCTCCTTCGTTCAAGCCTGCCCCTCTTTTAAGGGGCTATCGGTCTGCGACGCTAGCGAGTTTATACTAAAATATTAGATTGTAATCTATAGGCATGCGGCGCAAAACAGTTGGCTAAGCGGTCTTTATAGGCCTGCGGGCATACGTTAGCTAAGCGATCTTATAGGCCGGCGGCGGCAAGGCTAGTTGGATAAGCGATAGTTATAGGCCTGCGGCGCCAAGAACAGTTAGCTAAGCGAACTTATAGGCCTGCCGCGCAACCTTTAAAACTTTTACCCCATAATTCCCTCCTTCTTCAAGCCCTGCCCTCTTTAAGGGGGCTATCGTCTGCGACGATAGCGAGTTATATATAAAAAAAATATTGATTAGTAAAAGATTAGATTAGTAATTTATTGGCCTGCGGCGCTAGACAGTTATCTATCAGATTTACCCGTACGGCGGGGTATCTGCCGAAACGCCGGTGTTCGGCAATTTTCATGCCCGAAAAGCGGATTACGTCATAATCCTGCCGATCGACAGGGTTAACTTGCCGAAAAAATGGGTATCCCAGTAGTTCGGCATAGAGGGATCCTTATTACAGCGTGCGGTTGTTGGATGTAACTACGTTTTTATGTCTATTGGATGTACGGACACAGGATACACGAAATAGGTGTTCAGTGACTCGCTCGTACGGAAGGCTAAGATTACTTTAAAGTAACATTTAGGGACTCCGTCATTATTTACAAGGGAGGGGTCGCAGGAATTGAAAGATGGGTTTGGAAAATTGCATAACCCAAATGTAAAGTTACATAGGCCCTATTGCATAGAACCCACACACCCATCCCACACACCACAAGTAGGTACATCAGATGATTTAGGCTATGCTGATATGCAGATAGGTGCTGGTTATGAATAATAAATTTAAACATGACAACCCCCCCCCAGCAGAAAAAAATAAAATCAATAACCCTTTATTTTTCCAAGTGAAAACCGGGGAGAAACTGCCAATATTGTACCACTCCGCGGACCCTAATAACCAAACCTAACCTAATTCTTAACCTTAATCTAACTCCAGGGTCCTATAGTCCCTATAACCCCAACTATAAAACCAACCCGTGTTGCAACCAGCTAATCAATAAACGGGGACCTTTGCAATGGGAGCCATAGGTATTTACTTGTTTCCGAATGGGACTACCTTGCATAACGGAACGTGGGAATTTCTTCCTTCATGGGTCTATGTGGGGGCTTTTGGCGTACAAGATCGTATCTACGTATACATTACATACAGGATTGTTCTTAAACGCCAAAGTCTGATTTGTAATGAGTTTTCATTATTAGAATGTCCATAAAATCACGAAAAAATGGGTAAAACATGTGCTCTACACATCAACACCCACGTTATTTTCCACTCCCTTCTCCTCTGCCGATTGCCCCGGTACTTCGGCAGTTTTTGAGAGGAGGGAAAACTTCGGCAGTCGGGTATTTCGGCAACCCCCCGGGTTTAGGAACAACACATTGCTATTTATTCCGTAAGCATTTCAATCAAGAGGGGTTGATCCAACAAGCAAAAAAATCGCACACGAGGACGTCCTCGGTTATAACAATGTTAATGGTTTATTCCGGAATAATTAACATCTAGAGACAACCGTCTTTTTGCTGCTGATTAAAAATATTTACGGAATAAATGTGATAATGGGCTTTATTTAGCAAAGAATGTTTGGGCGACAACCGAGGACGTAACAATGTAAGATTGTGTTAAGTATTCCGTAAATTAATTAATTTCTTAAAGTGCATCGATAGATTTGGGGGCATAACATTCGTCGTGGGTTCTGCACAGTGTCGAATCAGCATAAATGCTATCTGAGAACGGCGTTTGAAGTTTGAGTACTTAAGAGATGCGTGTAATTAATGAAATAAAAGGAAATGGATATTTTAAGTGGTGTTAGGTTAAAGATGGGGTTATGAATTGGTTACTAAACTGACGACAGTATTAAAATACCCAGAAACAACTGTTTTCTTTCAAATGGCCACTGAATGTGGTTCGATGTTTGTCAAACCCCAAAATGTTGATTCGATGTGATCTGAGGAGTCGAATACGTAGTCGACTGCATGAAACCCGGTGATTTCTAATGGTGGTATGGTGAGATTACTAATAGCTACGGGTTTTTAATATTTGAAAATGATGATGCGATGATGCCACGATGTAAGAATAACGAGGACGGTGATGATGGTGGCAATTACGATGAAATAAGGAAACATCGAGCTTGACGACGACAATGAGCTAACTGATCGATGATGATGCTACTGATCGATGATTATGATGAAGATGAAGAACGTCGATGACAACGATGACGATGTCTAATGATGAAGACGACGACGATGGCGATTCTAATGATGATGAAGAAGACGACGATGACGATGTCAATTGCATTGTGCTTTTCGTTACAAACCATGCAACTTTGTATACAATCGACTTCCATAAGCGGTTAAAGTGGGAAACATCACTGTTGCATTATCGTTGTGTAAATATGCGCAGACTGACCACGATGGCCAACGAATTCATGAAAATTAAAACCTCTTACAAATTTGGCTCATATCTTTAATTAGTCCGCCAATATGTTTGTAATCTCATTTTGCAGGAAGAAAAAAAAACAATAAATTTCAAGAGTAAATACGTTAGAAGGAAACAACCAACCTTTAGGCATGTTATATAAAAATTAATAATAGTATTGTATGTTGTAACACACAATAAATATTGGATAGAACTGTTCCAAAATTGAGCCTCCGAAAATATTTAAAATGTAACCTGGAATGCGAGGATAAGTGGTCTATTTTCTCGTTTTTCTTAAATTTCTCATTACATATATAGTTCCTATCTTTTTAAAGTAATGTTACACGCTGAAAAATATATACCAAACTTGAAACGAATTAACAATTAAATGGGTAATTACCGATACTCATAAAATCTGACATAATCTAAACAATTAGAGGGCACTAACGCTTATAAAACACATTCCCAAAGAAAATATCAATTTGTTCCTGAAAGGCGAGTTTTTACATATGTATAATTATAATTATTTAGTTTGCAGAATCCCCAAGTTAACATCAAAGAAACTCAAACTCGCATATGTTTACAAGTCTATTTTTGTAACACGGTTTACTAAGGGGTGGGGTGTAAACCCCCGAGAATTTATTATTATAAAGCAATAGATGATTGCGATGTGGTATACCCGTTGATAGTATTGGTCCACCGTTTTTCTATGCCTCAACAAAAACTAGTATGGCGCTCACAATGACGTCATAGTTCACAAATTGGCAAAAAAAAGGGTTGGGGTCATTCCACAGACATACATCAGAGTATAAAAGGAAAAAATGGAAATTTTAGATAAAAAAAGGTAGGAATATTGGATTTTCAGCGGGGTTGGCCCAAGTGATATGGAAAATGACAGTTTTAATCAACATAAATTTAGAGCCTTACAGTGCAACAATATTTAAACAAATGAACTAATAAAACTAACCTAAAGGGTAATTGCAGCTATCATGGATAGGCGAATAATGTCATCGAGGTCGGAAAAAACTAAATAATGGCGCCCATTATTTTTATTTTTTCCCAGACGAGGATACATTATGAGGCCCATTAGATGAGTCTGACAAATTTCTATTCTATACTAAAAAAACTTGATTTTTATTTTGTTTGTTGTTTGTATAGGTTTTAAGTTAATATGCCTTATTTATGTGTATTGTATGATGATTAATGAAAATAAAATGATAAGACAAAGCCATTAGCGGCTCATTATTGCAGAATAATGGGCAGTAAACTGACCAATCAGAATGATGCATTTTAAATAAGTGCTACTTAAAAGTATAGAAAGAGGGGTAGTAGAACAACTACCACCAAAATCGACTTCGACCGCTAACCCCGATGAGGAGTGCTACCTCACATTGTTTCGACAAAAATTAGCAGAGGATGTGAAATAATATATGGCAGACTTAACGTAAAGTTTTTTAACGTTTTGCGCACGGAGGAAAAGTTTAACTGGCATGCGGTGAGCAACTCCTCCCCCTTTAATGTCACTATGCCCCCACCAAAAAAAAATATAAGTTGTGTGTACTTTGTACTATGTTAAACTACAAAACTTGGATAATTCTTTTTCGCGACGCAACAGACCGTAGGTTTCAATAAGTACAAGTAACATAATTAAAACCAAAAATTAAAATGGGAAATAAACAATGACCATCCCTCAGTGAAGGATAGAAAGGTAAATTTCACCGATTGCCTTTAATCTTGATAGACCTATTATCGATTTTGATCACTGAAGTAGCAATCTTTGTCCCAGCGAATACGTATTCGTTCACAATTTATCTGTGTGCTTTGAGATATTTGGACACGCAAAGCTATCGAATACATATTCGATTGTTTGTGAAACCCGTTTTATACAAATGCGTGTTATTCGACTGCGGCTATTTTGGTTAGGAGATATAATTTCACTTTAATTTTTGGGTACAATTAAAGAGTACATAAAATGCAACCAGAATCAACTATTAACTCAATTTGACCAAAAAATCAGATTCGACACTATGTCGTGACCACGACGATATATTGTGTCATATGTAGTGATTTCATAAAGATAAGACCCGCAATAGATTTCTTACCTATAATAAATTAGAAATTTAACAATTTTCAACCTTTAATTTTGAAATGCAGCCAAGAACCCCTATTTTTTGCAGTCCCTGTCAACGAATCGCGCACCGAATGCCCTGGGTTTGGAAACGCCAGTCTTACACACTTATCCATTTCATAGGTGAGTGCCCCCGAGCACTTTCACACTGTACTTTAGCCAATTTGCCCCAATATCCAAGAAATAAGCCTGTTCCCTGTTCATCATTCACAAAATATCTCGTGAAAGTGTTAGTATTTCATTTTGTTTAATTTATATAGTCTGAGCTGGGTTATTTCTTGGTAAAAGAGTAAGTGAACAAGTATTTCCGGTTTGGTCATTTTGTGACCCCCATGTCAGATCTGACATATATCTGACATATCAGATCTGACACAGCCTAACCGGGAATACCAGTAATAAATGTAGGTAAGGGATGGGCGATAACTATTAATGTTATTCTCTTCAACAACGTACACTTTGATCTAAACACAGAAAATTTATTGTTTGAACAGATCACCAAAGGAGACTAAGTCAATATCATTCGCTGGTGTCCGCGCCAGCTTGCATCTGAATTAGTCTTGTTTAAGACGTTTTCATGTTCCTTTATACACTGAAAATCAAAATGTCAGGGGGGACACCTGATGTTCGATACTAGAGTTGGGATTTTGGAGTTGCCGAGCTCCTATGGAGCTCTATGGAAAAAAATCCCTAAATCGGCATTAATATGCCTGATTGATTTCTCCAAAATCGCTTGATGAATTCCTTCAATTTTACCATACCGCAAGAAGAGGTCATTTTAATCAACTTTGTTCTGCGAACTTTTAGTTCGTAGAAGAAATTTGGAGAGAAATGCATTTCGAAAATTCAATTTTCGCGCCATTTCAATAATCCCTAGACTGCTAGAACATTATTTATTCAAATTTAGTCTCATTTTCATGTATTTGGGGTCCTACCACGCCTATCGACTCCACAAGGTCCGAGCACAACATATACAAACGCAAATGAGAATACCGCGCTCATGCAACACAACGTATACCCGACGTATTGACAGAATCTGGCTCATGTGGAACCACATTTTGATCAAATTTCCTTTCCAAGACCTGATTTGTCATAGTTGATCGCATGTTTTCGTGAAGTTAACGTATAGGATTCGTTTTATGGGTGTGACTTTTTGCAGCAAACCGTTTTCGCAAAGTTATGACAGAAAAATGACCGTATGATCGTGAGCCTTTAACACCATAGAATCTATATATATTGTTTACTGTGTATTTATATGGAGTGCTCATTTTCCGACTTGCCATTGTCTGGTAAGGTCCGAACGTTCCGGTGTGAAAGCAGATATAGTCCGGCGGGAGCCACAGTCCGGGGCTCCATAGACGATAACGGGATAAAGCGTGAAACTAAAGTTGCGTGAAGAGTCAACTGAATCGATTGGCCCTATTGTTCACCATTGTTCCCATTGGCGTCGGAACCGGGGCGTACAAGAATAAAAACACAACCTAGAAGTAAGAAACTGATTTCGGCTTTTGGATACACCACTACGAAATTTGCAAGAACTCTGCAATGATGATGTTTTCTGGTACTCATCCATCAATTAAGTTATGAACTAACATGGTCTCTATGCCTTGAAGAACTCTAATAAGAAGTGAGGTCCCTATGCTGGTCACCATAAAAAGTATAATAAACTGATCCCGCTTCTTAGAGCATACTTGAAGAAGTAGTCAAATATGGCTCCTCTCAAATGCAATGACACGACTGAAGTCGACGTTCAACATACAAATGCAGAACTCTAGTGACGCCCCTATACTGGTCGTCCAGTCAAGGAATAAACTGACACCGCCCTTGAAAATAAAAATGCTGACGTCTAATAGGCAATAGCACGCTGTCAATACTGATGCCGCCCCTCGAAAGAAAACATTGCGGAAAAAGTACTACAATATGGCACCTCTATACTTCAATACTTGTCATCCAAAAAAAGGGAATCATGCCGCCCCTTTGAAGCGCAAAAGAACAATTGATAAGAACACAAAACAGCAGCGCCCTGCTGAAGACTACACTTTATGTTACACTATGCCACCATGTGGAAACAAATTGCACAGGTGATACCACTATGAAGTAATGAACTGATGCCGCCCACTAGAAGCAAATGATCCCCTAAGTTCTCTTCTGGTTATCCAATGAGTTTAAACTGATGCGCCGCTCTTTAGAAGCAAATCTGTAGACGTCTAACAAGCAGCGGCGCCCTTAAGAAGCGAATTTGCTGTTGTCTAGCCACTTACTTAGAACTTTTAACATAGGAGGTTGCACGCGCTGAAAGCTCTGCCCACTCTACACGCTCGTCAAAGGTTTTCTGTCCTGGAGTATGATATTCTACTATGCTGGTTATCCAATAAAGTGATGAACCTGTGTGGCC
The DNA here is from genome assembly GCA_023653785.1 of Ophioderma brevispina. Lineage (NCBI taxonomy): Eukaryota > Metazoa > Echinodermata > Ophiuroidea > Amphilepidida > Ophiodermatidae > Ophioderma > Ophioderma brevispina. Next base: position 22,281 of record JAMKCH010038245.1, on the reverse strand, counting down.
CAATAGAAACGCATTTTCAGAAGTCCAACAAGCAATTGGGCCACGGTTATCCAAGAAGTCAAACTGCTGCCGCCCCTTGAAAAAAAATGCCAAAGAGTCTAATAAATAATGACGCCCTTGTTCTAGTTGTCCAGTAAAGTAATGAACTAATGCCTCCCGTTAGAACAAATTTGCAGAAGAACAGTAAGCAATGGCGCGCTGTCATCCAATAAATAATAAACTGATGATGCCCCCGAAGTAAAATTATATGCCTATGGGTGTAACGCTGGCGCTTCCAAACACAGTGGCATTCGGTGACAGAGGACGCGCCAAAAATAGGGGCTTTGAGTAAGGGACAGCCAAATTGCCCCAAAACAGGTGTTTTGGGTGACAATTTTGCTATTTTTTAATGGGGTCTCTGGGTGAAATTTTAGCAAAATTGTCTAAAAAATACGGGTCTTTGGGTGAACATTTTTTTAAATTCCCCCCCCCCCCAAATAGGGGTGTTTGGGTGAAAGTGGTAAAATTTTCAAAAAATAATGGGTCATTGGGTGACAACTATGCTGAAACTGGGGGTCTTAACAGCATTATATAAGAGTCACCTCCAAAAATTAGGAGGAGTCCCCCACCCCGGAAATGACGGGTCACTTTCAACACCCTTCTCACTAGATGAGCTCAGCTCTGCTATCAGCCAACTAAAGAGTGGAAAGGCCCAGAGGCCTGTTAATATACCAGCGGAGGTCCTGATGCACTGCGGTCCACGATGTCTCGAATGGCTCCAGGAGTTCTACACATGTTGCCTTACCAACCAGTCCATACCCAAGATCTGGAGGAGGGCTACCATCGTCGCACTCCCCAAACCAAACAAGCCTGTTGACAACCCCAAGAACTACCGCCCAATATCACTACTGTGTGTCTCCTTCAAAATCCTTGAGAGGCTGGTCCTGGCCCGGCTGGAGCCAGTCGTCGAATGCCATCTGCCTGATGAACAAGCAGGATTTCGCCGTGGTCGGAGCACTGTCTACCAGATTGTAAATCTCACAAATGATATTGAGGATAGCTTTAAAAATCGTCGTGGGGCAGGCGTCATCTTGGTGGACCTTATACTTCAGCACATGACACCGTGTGGCACCAGGGCTTGACACTCAAACTTTTCAGGACTATCCCGGATCGTCACTTTGTGCAATTCATATGTAACATGCTTGCAAACCCTAGCTTTGTTCTTAAGACCAGTGATGGGCAGAGCAGTCGACTACGTCGTTTGAGTAACGGAGTCCCACAAGGATCAGTGCTGGATCACATGCTGTTCAACTTGTATATAAGCGATTTACCTCAAACAACATTAAGGGTACGCCGATGACCTTTCCCTTCTTCACATGGACAGAAGCTGGACTAAAGTAGCAAGTACACTTACTGCAGATATGGCCCTAATTACAGCATATCTCAAGACCTGGAGACTCAAGCTGAGTGAAGCCAAGACCACCGCTACTGCCTTCCATCTTGACACCAAAGAGGCTCATGCATCGTCAGTTTCAAATTAATCTCAATGAAGCGCCGCTGCCATACAATCCTACACCAACTTATCTGGGAGTGAAGGTTGATCGGCAGCTTACTTATCGGCAGCATCTCGAGTCAGTATGTGCAAATGTATCTTCGAGGAATAACTCCGGCTTGCTGGATCTTCATGGGGTGCTAGCCCATCCACTCTCTACCACCGTCTGGCGCTGGTCTATGAGCGCTGCTAATATGCCGTCCCCAGTGGTGGCAATTTCTCAACACATGAAGTCTGGACACAATGCTCACCTCAACCATCAGCATCATTACTGGCTGCCTTCATTGCTTTTCAGCATTGCAACACCCGCAGTGCTCCGAAAAAAAAAAAAAAAGAGACATTACAGCACATGAACCTGGTGGAGTAAGGCTCCTTTGTACAACAGGCACCGGCCGCATAATAACTGTAAGCACACACACACCACCTCGGCAAGACAGAAGACTGAGCGCTCCCGTCGAACTTTCTGTCAACGCGCTGCTAAACTCTCCAGATCCCCATTCAACACACTACAGACATGGAACACTGCATGGCTAGATACCCCAAGACCAGACCAATTCACTATCGCACATATAACAGAACTCCCACCTGGTAGCAATCTTCAATTCCACGTAAGGAATGGGTCACCTTGAACAGGATTCGCAGGAGTGGGTTGTTTCAACAGCAATATGCATCGATGGGGCTGCGCCCATCTCCAGCCTGCCAATGCGGCTCTCCATCACAGACTGCGGAACACAATGAGTGCCCTACCTTTCGTCCACCGGTAGATACTAGTATAGACTTCTCAAACCCCAACCATGCCAACCAATAAACAGTGAGCTGGCTCCACCAAATTCAACACATTTAGCTGCTGCCTCATATCGCAAAAAGAAGATGGTTTGTTCAAATAAAACCTTACCCATTAACTCAATTTTACTTTTTAAGACCGTTGGTTTTATATAACCAGAACTATTCTAGAGTCATTATAAGGTGAACCTTTTTCTAATTTAAAATTATTTCCATCAAATTTTCACGAGAAAACGTGCTTTGGAAAATGAACATTACAAGGAATTCGCGCTTCGCTCGAAAGGGGCCACCCCTCCCACATTCACCCCTGGCGCTTCATATTAACTATATTTACCCATTAAACCATTAACTATATTTTACTTTTTAAGATCGTTGATCATATAAAGTGACCCTTTTGCTAATTTCTAATTTGTTCGGCATCAACTTTTCACGAGAAAATAAACATTGTAAGGGTTCCGCGCTTACGCTTCGCGCGGAAGGGGTTACACCCCCTCCCGTACCCACCCCCTTAAATATGGCTTAACGTATGTGATTACAGTTACCCAAATCAATAATAATGTTCGCCCCCGGAATGGAAAATAGGTAGGCGCCCCACCACAGCGGTACGTCCCAAAGTAAAAATGCTTCCGACGCCGATGATTGTTCCCGGACTATGAGTACGCCGGACAATAATTACTTCTACACAGGTATAGTTAGTGTACGCGGGCAGCCCACCTCCACGTGGTACCAGACGGGTAGCGCAGGCTTACTGGTGTTGTTCCAGCCCGGTTTAATGCTTTGAATTATTGCTTATCCATACTGAGCAGTTCCTAGGGACTCGAGCTTTGGATATGGCCGAATATAGCCTGCGTGAGCTAACGGGGAAAATTTGGTAACAGGCTTGAATACGGTTATGTTCAGCATAGACGTAGTACAGGTGGGCCTATAGTTGTGGTGCGCGGCCTATCTACCATAACCGGTTGACTCAGCCTGGTGTGGCTCCGAAACGATACCGTTTTTGTATTTGAGATGCAAGTACAACGTAACACCTGTCTACCATTGTCTACTGATGTGAATTGAATTACGTAACTGTTTTGTAGTAATTGGCGCACATAGCCATTGTTGCTGAATGCGCCATTCAATTTAATCAACCAACAAACCAACCCAATATGTGGATCCTGGAAATCATTTTTTACCGAAATTCCTATCCCACAATGCACCAACGATGTACGAGTAGATAAAATAAATAGCGCATATATATTCTATGGTGTTTTGTGTCATACGGTCATTTTCTGTCATAACTGTGCGAAAACCGTTTGCTCTACATAAATTTTACCAGTAACGAATACTCCTTGATTGCCTTGTAATTTTTGCGCCACAAAATGTGCGCGTAGTTTAAAGGAGGCGCACTAAACCGCGAGCGGTTTATAAAACCCGAATAGGCCGTGTCAGATATGTCAGATCTGACATGGGGGTCACAAAATAACCAAACCGAGTATTTCAGTCAACTACAACTGTCACAAGGAATTCCTTGTTATGACTGTTCAGCAATGTGGAACATTGTGGGTAGTTTTTCAATCAAATAGATCCTAAATATTTAACCACAGCCCATTAACCGAGATTACAAACTTGAAACATACAGGAAACAGGTTTTAAATCAACACTTGTGTCATTTGTGCATTGTACAAATAATGGTACTCTCAAGATCCGGGTCAGATCATCCATTACGTGTCAATGAATTGAGAAGTTATCCACTGTGATGGGTGGGCTCTCTTCCAATCAAAAGTTTTGTTTATAGCTGCTTTATAGGACATGTAAATGAATTTCCTAGTAGGCATATACCGTGTCCTTAATTCTTAAAATAATGGGAACCAGAGGACTTTGTACTGCTACACGAGACAACCACCCAACTCTGTGCGTGACTGTGATATTCTGCCAATCGTTTGCTTGCTGCACATATGCTAGGGTAACTTGCAATGTTGTGGCTTTTATCCACTCCGACTTTATACCAGATTCGATGTAAAAAGAAGTCGTTTATAAGCAAAGACTTTTTATTAAAATACAGTATCGTAGAGCATAATTATTTAAACTTCAATCTAAGTGGCTGCAAACATGTACTGGATTGTAGCATTATAAATTTACTTCATTAATTCAAGGAAGCGGGTCCTAACTGCTCAAGTGCCATTAAGTTCAAGATCAAAGCAAGCGTGATGCCAGCGAGTTCATCCGCTGGTTATTAAATCAAAAGTACCAAAATGATAAAAATAACATTTTCTCATCAACAAAGAACTACAAAAGTTCCAAGGTGATACAATTGCTGTCAAAGCAAGCGTGATGCCAGCGAGTTCCTCAGCTAGCAACCAACATTATAACTATATCGTTCTCTTATTAATTAACTAAAGAGCTGAAATAGTTAACTGCTTCATCATGATAAGATAAAAAATACTTTAAATGATCAAAGCTAATGTTGCCAGCGAGTTCCATCGATGATTGTTGAAATCAAAAATCACCAAAATAATAATAATATAATTTCTTTCATTGACTACATGTAGAGAACTAGCAGGTTCAAAAGCGATAAATTACAAAATGGCCAAACCGACAGTATATTATACAATACTGCATAATCTATTTTTTAAACATTTGGGTAAATGTGTTTAAATGTTTTGTGAAGGAAGTTTTTCAAGGATATATAAAACATTATGAGAATTTCAACTAGTTTATATCCAAAACAAAGATTATTGCTATTTTGAGCAAAGTTTTTACATTCACAAGTTCGAGAAAAAGATTGCAAAAAATTGCAATATTTTGCTCTCCACAGAAGCAATGTAATATTACAATATCAAATAAAATAACCACGAAATAACAACAATAAGATTAATAACAACAAGATAAATAACAACAAGATAAGATTAATAATAATAATATGAATATGAATAAATTAATTGAATCAGCTAAAGGCGTCCATGATGGCTCGTTGTGATTAATCACTCATTGTCAACAGCTGGCCAGCAGAATGCCTGCGTATTCCCCCAGAACGGGATTGTGCCAAAAATATAAAATGGAACTCAAACAATTCAGACATTCACTACGGATGTTTTCATAAGTGCTATTTATCGACTAGTTATGCTAATTAGCTATTCAATTTGATCAACAGTTTTGTTTTAAGTGGGAAATGTATGAGTTACATCATATATCAAAACAAATATGCGCGGAGAGGCCGGTGCGCGCAAACTCCGAAAAAAAACATATGCTTCGGGCTGCATTCGAACCGGCGATTTGCCGGGAGCGCATTTTTTTAGAGATTACGTGCGCCAAACTTCCAGCCGGGGGGCACTTGTATTCAAAGGTGGATATGATGCGTGAACAAGAAAAAGGGTCCCTTTTTCCAACAGGCGAATGTACGCGCGTACATTGATTAGGGTGTCAAAACAGCAAAATATAGACAAAATGGTATGTTTTTCTTTACCCTGAAATTTTGATGTAAGTGTTTAGGGTAAGTAATAGTCACATTAGTCAGAGATCAATATCATCAAAAATACTGTAAATCGGAAGTAAAGCAAAGCAAGATAATAACGGGTATATTAACGACACAATGCATTGTTTGCAAATGCAAATGGTCGCAGTGCCCATATCTTTGTTTTTGGTGTTTGGGCCAGAATCCCTCATATGATGTTGCTGTGGGGGATTCGCCATTCCTCCCGCACAGCGAGTCTGTTTTGCATTCCCAGCATATGCCGGTGTGAAAGTAATCATAGTCCGGCAGGTATCATAGTCCGGGCTCCATAGACGACAACGGAATAAAGTGTGAAACTAATGTTGCGTGAAGAGTCAACTGAATCGATTGCCCTATTGTTCACCATTGTCCCCGGACTGTGAGCCCGGAGGACCATATCTCCTGCCACACCGGTACCCATTTATACCCCTGGGTAGAGAGAGAGGCAAGCGAGGTAAAGTGCCTTGCCCAAGTTCACAACACATTGGCAACAGCGGGGCTCGAACCCTAACTTGTTGCTTTATTACTTGTTTAGGGTAGTTAAAAGAGACCAAAATACTTGTTTAGCGTATGTTTTTATTCGGTGGAAATACTTGTTTAGTGTGCATTTTGTAAGTCCTTGGTCACGCATCATATCCATTTTGAATACAAGTGCCCCCCGCCCCGACTCCTAGGCCTGGGGAAAGTTGAAAATTAATCCATTCTTGTTCAACCATAGAACTATGTAGTTTTCACTCAAAATGCGGTTATCTATTTTAAATAAAACTTTAGGAAACACGATATTATACACCTCTATACCCTTAGATGCTCACTTGCCGCTGTAAAGAATTACACATATTCATTAGTGATCCTGGTCAGCCGACCAGCCGTTGACTTGGTTTCACACATGCGCACCATACTGAAATGCAAATGTGAAAGCGATATAAAGATTGATCGACATGCATTATGAAGTTTATCTCAACTACCAAAGAATGGCAAACAAAATACAGTTTTGAATACAAACTAGAATTTCATTTCGATGCGAAATGCTGACACATATTTCTCTCTCCAATAAATACCGACTTATTGACTTATTCGGTATGCCAAATATTTCTTTTAATTCATATTTATCATGAAGATAAATATCATTCAATGTACCTTGGTGTATTTCAATAGTGCCGAATTCCGGAAGGATTTGACATATTTTTCCTCATATTTGGTCGTACAGTTAGTACATTTTGTACCAAAAAGTTTTCTTTCTAACGTAAAGTACTTGTTCTACTCTGGAGTGTTTTTCAATAGCTTTTTTAACCCGTGAAAAGATATATGAATGAATTATAAATTGAACATAATTTGTTTTAGTTTTTCTTAAATAATCCAAACTCTGTAAGGAAAGAATGGATTTACATATGATAATCAGTCCAATATATAGGGCAACTGATGAAGCATCGGTGATTACCACAACTTGTAACTTGCATGATTGTTTTTTCACATTAGAATACATTTTGACAGAATCCAATTTTTATATGGCCTCCATTTTCTGATTAACTTTTCAAATATTATTTGTCTCATTTTTTGAGAATAGATTTCTCACTGGTAAAAATACTTTGTTTACTATAAAAGCGAGAAAAGGGGATTCCCCAGAGTTGTTTTGGCTAATGCACCGTTACGATTGCACAATAGGAGAATGGGGAATTTCCCCAAGATGCTCAAACTTAGAACTTGTTTTATGCTTTAAAAGATCAAAACATTGCAAGATCTGGACTTCCCCCATAGAGTTATATATATAAGTGGTGTAATTCGGGTGATGAATTCTGATTGGTCATATAGTGTAAGGTTCATTTTATGCCTGAGGATGATGTAAATTGAATATGTTTATAAAGGTGGAATTAATCTGTGAGTAGTTAAATACTATCACATCACTGGAAGGACTCTCGCCAGAATCCACTAGTATAAACAGTAGCTAGAAGATAGCTATTTTCTCTTGCCTTGAGGAGCAGACCGGTAAAGTGCCCGATATATAATTCCATGTGAGCAGAGTTGCTGTAATTTTTCTACTGTCGGCTTTGAAGCCGAAGTGCGGGAATCAAATAGGATCCAATTGTGGACAATAGAAATCGTGGTGATTACGCTTGGACTGATATACTGTATTTATTAATGCATCGAGGGACTCTTTTAACCTTGTCGTCTTAACTGCTGGACAAAAGTAATCTTCAGGACTGAGATTCCCTTGGAATATACTACCTGAAGAATTAAATTATGTGAACTAGCATCTTCATTTATGGATTCTTCGCTGTGGAAGACATATCATCGTTAACTGCAACGCCTTCAACATAGGATACTGGAACTCTTATAAGTATAATCAAAATGTGTAATATATGTAATTTTGCTTTTTGGACATACCCAATTCTTGAACCCAAATCAAGTAAAGATCATTAAAATCTGTTTTATTCTAGATAAAATAGATCACTTGTGCACAAAGGCTCGTTTAGTAGTGTTGTGAAAGGTATTTCTGAACTTAGACGTCGAAGAGGACGTTTCATAACAGAAATTGGGGGTCGTCCGGGAATTGAATGAGATATAAATTTGAGTCTTATGGTATTCAAATTACACACCAAAAGTGTTATAATATTGTAAACATTGTGGCCCATGTAGCATACAAAAATTTTGTGGGTATTACATGTACTACTATTGTAGTTTGGTTCCAAGTCACTAATGTGTTGTAGAGAACAGTCACAATGGAGTTTGAACCAGAAGTGTTAATAGGGCAAAATTAACTGGGAGAAGGTTGATGAGCTGAGGAAGAAAGCCTGAGGTTAATGAAATTAAGACAAGCATTTAGGACTTGCAGCAAACATGCCCTGCGAAAAAAGATCATCAAAATAGTTGATTTGAAAAATTTGTGAGGAAGATTTTGGGATAGTTCATGTTTGAAAAAGATAGAAGAGGTTATGGAACAGGGACTGGTGATGCCGTCAAGTTGAAAAGAGGCTTGGAAATTCCAAAAAGAAAATAGAGTTGAAAAGTTGGAAATGGAACAAACACAGGAAAGACCTAGAACAAACAAAGAAGAAATTGACAATGCAAATCAGAAGGAACAAAAAGAAAAAGGGAAATTGAATTAGAAAAAGAGAAGTTGCAGATGCAAAATGCAAAAGGAATGCAAAAAAAAGAAATGGAAATGCAAATGAATGAAACAGAAAGAGAGGAGTTGCAAATACCAAAAGGGAATGGAAAAAGAAAAAATTGCCCCCCCCCCCCCCAAAATGAGATGAAACAAAAAAGAGCTTGAAGCTCAGTTCGAGTTAGAAAAGTTGAATGAAACAAAGGCTAGTCATCAGACTCTTCCAAAAATCTGGTTTTGAGCGGCGAAAAAATATTCGCCTGGTTCCAAAAATTTCAGGAACAAGAAGTAGACAAATTCTTCTTACACTTTGAGAAAGTGCCAATAGCTTGAAATGCCCCAAAGGAATCTTGGACCGTGTTGCTACAGTCAGTGTTCATTGGTAAAGCCCGAGAAAAATATTCGCAAATGTCAAGTAGACAGAAGTAGTGATTATGATGAGGTACGCAGGCAGTGCTCAAGCATATGAATTGGGGCCAGAGGCAATAGGACAAAAAATTCAGTCTTGTCAGAAAAGAAAAGGATGACCAGACCATTGTTGAATTTGCCCCGTGTAAAGGAACAAATGTGTGACTAGCTGGCTTCTCTACAAAAGAAAGTACGGGCAAAATTGGTCAGCTAGGGAGTTGATGTTTAGTTGGAGCGTTGTCAACAGTGTTACATCCAAAGTATCAAAAACACATCTGGATGAAAAACAAAAGTTGACAGTTTGCGTGAAGCAGCCGTAAAGGCCGACCACTATGCATTGAAACACAAAATTTAAATATACTAGTAGGCCTAGCCAAGAATTTACTAGTACAACAATACAACAATAAGTCGGGTTATAACAAAGCGTCTCATGGTTAGGCACTCAGGAGGGGAAATCCCAGTCAGGTTCCATGAAAAGGGCGGAGTAAAGAAAAGAAGTAATGGTGCTAATCAAAAAAGCATGGGGATGGGACCCAAATCACAGTTCACATGCAATCGCTGTAAGAAGCCAGGACATACAGGTTCAAGGTGTGTGAGATACATGGCTATCCACCCAAATGGAGGAAAGCCAAAATGATTCAAAACCAATAGGTTGCGGCAGTTAATTTGAGGTCAAAGTTCATTCTTCTGTTCAGAAACAAGAAATTCCACTAAAGGGATTTGACACAGAAAAAGTAAGGGATGACTTTAAGCTTTTGTTTTGGAGGGATTTGTGTCACTTTTCAGGTGATAGTTTAGATCAAAACCAATAGAATAATGCGGGCACGTGCTGCGCGCCAGAGTCCCAGATATTGGAAGAAGAGGCACTTCCATTTGATCTTTGAGCTTCCCCAGGAACTGTGCATTGATTCAGGGGATAGGTATAAATTGTATTAGTGTCCCTCTTACAAAAGAATTGAAAGCAGACTTGGGTTTCTGGAACTGTCACAATTGGTGTTTAGACAAGAACTTCCAGTAAAAGGGTTATCCATGTTGTTAGGGAATGATTTGGCAGGGGGAGGAAAGTACTCCAGATTCATAGTTTCCCAGGTGTCCTGTACAGTGGAGAAATTGATGAGGAAATAGACATTTTTCCCCGCATAGGGCAGTACTAGGTAATGACCAGAAAAGCCTCACAGGAAACCAGGTGGGCAGGTGATGAGTCAAAATAATCACACCTATAGGAAGAAGGGTTGAGGATGACTGAGTCCCCCCCCCAAAAAAAATTAGAGGATACGTTTTTCTCAAAATTAGAGCAATTTGAGAGGGCATCTTCCATCTTCAGGGGGAGACTCTAAAGTCCCTGTTAGTGAAATCCAGCCCCCTGAGCACAAACAAAGTGGCAAGCTGGTAAAAAATGAAATCCGCCGTGAGCCTTGATATGAGTTAGGGACTGTAGGAGGACCTTTAAGCCAGACAAGATGGGTCATGCGCAGCACAACGGCCCAGAACTTAGGAAAAATTTAGGTGAGTGAGGACATGGGGTCCGCAACAGGAAAGCCGAGGCAAGTCTGTATGTTTCTACAAGCAAAAATGGTGTACTCATTGAGAAAATGGCGACCACCCGATGCACTGGTAGATGAAGAAGGGAAGGTGTGATCAATTGTTAGTGCCAAAGGTATACAATAGGGAAGTGATAGGCATAGCCCACGAAAGTCCCATGGCAGGACACTAGGTGTGAGAAAAACACATGACAGAATTATGAGTCATTTTTGGTGGCCTCCACTCAGAAACAGATGTGTCTGAGTATTGTAAGATGTCACCAAATGTCAAATGGTGGGCAAGACTAAGTGCAGAAAATTCCTACTGCCCCTGCAACCAATACAAGCATTTGATGAGCCATTTAGTAGGGTGTTAATAGATTGCGTAGGGCCCTTCCCAAGACCAAAGTCAGGAAATCAGTATTTACTGACCATCATGTGTGCTACCACACGATCACCGAGGCTATACCCTTGAGAAATTTAGGCAACAAAGTATTGTGAAAGCTCAGTAACAAAGTTTTTCACCCTAGCTGGCCTTCCAAAATCAATTCAGTCTGATCAAGGATCAAATGTTCATGTCAGGTTGTTCCAAACAAGTCATCGACCAGTTGGGAATTCCCAGTACCGTTTTCAGATAAAACACCAGAATCCCAAGGGGGCCCCTCCTAGAGGTACCACCAAATATTGAAGACAATGATCAAAACCTATTGTTGACATTTGAGAGGGATTGGGATGAGGGGAGTTCATCTCCTGTTATTTGCTACCGGGAGGCTTGTAAAGAGTCATTAGGATCAGTCCCAGTGGAGTTGGTGTTTGGTAACAAAGTTAGGGGACCACTGAAACTAATGAAAGAGAAGTGGTGTTGTGTGAAAATACTGATGTGAATTGTTAGAATATGGTCCATTCAGGCACAGGCTCCAAAGAGCAACTGAAATTGCCAAAAAAATCTCAAACAGAGTCAGGCAAAAATGAAAACAGGTATGAACAAAGTGGTGCAGGAGCAGAAGTATTCAGGCCGGGTGACAAGGGTTTGGCACTTTTTCCAATACAAGGGCATCCTTGCAAGCCAAGTTGTATTCTGGACCATATGAGATTGAGAACAAAGTGGGAGACCTTGACTATGTGATCAAAAACACCAGTAGACTAAAGTCGGGACAATTATGTCACATAAATATTGCTCAAAAGAGTATAATGAAAGAGATGGAATGTTAAAGCTGCGTGTGGTGGTGTCATACCGAGTCGTGATGAATGTACAAATGATGACATCACAGAGTCAACCTGAACAAAACAGCATGTAAAAACACAGAAAATGATTTATGGTGGTAAAATTGCAACAATTCTGACATACTTGCAGTTAGGACAGAAAATTAGGCCGATCTCCACAAAGTCAACAAGGGGAATTTAAAGAGTTAATTAATGAGGGGAAAAACATATTCTGAGGTAACCAGTCGACACATGTCAGAAACCATGACATCGATGTAGGGGCTCAGGAGCCTGTAAAGCACACATCATTATATGGGGTGAATCCAGTCAAGTTGAAACATATCAGAAATGAGGTTGATTGTGTGAAATAACATGTTAGGACAATGGGAAAATAGTAGGAGCAAGCAAAGTGAATGGAGTTCCCAATGTCATCTGGTTCCCAAACCTGTTGGTTCATTCCGTTTTGTCACAGATTTCGAAAAGTCAACCTCTGGTTCCCAAAACTACTCATATCGATCCACGGGATTGATTGATTTGCATAGATAGAGTTGGAAATGCCAAATTGTTAGCAAATTTGATTTGTTGAAGGGGTATTGGCAAGTTCCCCTCACTAACCGTGCCAAAGAAATTTCGCCCTTTGTACGCCCTATGGCTTATACCAATACAAAAGAAAGAATGGAATTTGGTCTCAAAAATTCTGCCGAAACATTTCAGAGTTAGTGAACAGCGTAGTTTGCAGACATTGAAAATTGTAAAGCCTATGTCGATGATCACCTTGTGTACAGTGAAAAACATTGGGAAAAGGAACACCCCAGAGGGACAGCTCCATCAGCTATTTGAGATATTATCTCAGGCAGGTTTAACTGTGAATCTGGAAAAGGAATTTTGCCATGCAAATGTTGACATACTTAGGGTGTGTAGGTCAGGGAAAATTAGGCCAATCACTGCCAAAAGTTTTTGAAGCAATTTTGAGAATTCCCACACCACAGAGTAAACGAGAGATCTCATGAGAGTCTTAGGTATGGTAGGGGATTACAGAAAATACTGTACAAATTTTCTCAGAACGTGCGGGCCGTGACCAACCTTTGAAAGAAAAACGCAAATTTGTTGGTCAGACAGCACATGCCAAAAAGCGTTGAGAAAATCAAAGTATTTGCTGAATGCGCCAGTTTTGATGCCCAGACTTTCAAGAAAACAATTAAGTGGCAGTTGATGCCAGTGATCTAGGCTGTGGGGGAGTTCTCATGCAAGCAGATGAAAACGATTGTCGAGCATTCTGTAGTTTACTCTAAGAAGTTTGACACACATCAGAAAAACTACTCAAACAATAGAAAAGAGAATGGCTTGCATTGCTCCTGTCATGCAAAAAATTTTGAAAGTTACTGGGACAACAGTGCACCCTGTTCTAGTGTACACGGATAACAATCCGTTGAATTTCTCCACAAGATGAAAAACAGAAATCAAAGACCTGTCAGTTGGCGTTTAACTCTACAAGAATACAATCTGGGACATTAAGACATATCAAAGGAAAAAGATAATGGGTTGCAGATGCCTTGTCCAGAGCTGCCTAAAATTTGTTCAGAAATATTACAATTTTATGTAAATATGGGACTGAATGCAGACAAGCAAGAACATAATAATTAAAAAGTTTGTAAAATTTGCATTGTGCAAACTGTATGTAAAAATTAACCACAAAATGGTAAAGTATAAAGCAGATTTTGGAAAATTTTCATCATTCAAATTTTCTTTTAAGGGGGACGGATGTTATATGGCTCCATTTTTCTGATTCAACTTTAAAAAATATTATTTTCTCAATTTTATTTGAGAAGAGAATTCTCACTAGAAAAAATACTTGTTTACTATCAAAGAGAGAAAAGGGATTACCAAGAATGGTTTGCTAAGTGGGGCCCACCTGTTAATGACTGCACAAGAGAAGAAGGTGGGGAATTCCCCAAAAGGATGCTAAATTCGAAGCTTGTTTTTATGCTTTTAAAAGATCAAAACATTGCAAGATCTGGAATTCCCCCATAGCGTTTATTAGATATGAAGTGGTGTAATTTGGGTGATGAATTCTGATTGTTAGTCAGTGTTAAGGTTATGTGTATGCATGAGGATGATGGAATGAATATTGTTAGAAAGGGACTCTATCTGGAGCAGTTAAATACTATCACTGGAAGGACTCTCTGCCAGAATCCACGTAGTATAAACAAGAGCTAGAAGATAGCTGTTGTACTCGCTTGAGGAGCAGACCTGTTAAAGTGCCAGGATATCTATTCCATGTGAGCAGAGAGTTGCGGTCTTAGTCTACGTCGTCTGTGAAGCCGGAAAGTGTTCGGAATCAAAATAGGATTCACAAAAGTGTGGACAGATAGAAATCGTGGTGATTACCGTGGAACTGATATACTGTGGATTTATTATCATCGAGCGACTAATTTAACCTGTCGTCTTGAAATGCTGGACAAAAAGTTATCGGCAGGGACTGCGAAGATTTTCCCATGGAATCTCACCTGAGAGTTAAATTATGTGAACTTTGCCTACTGTCATTTTTTGAGTCTTCGCTGTTGAGGACATATCATCGTTGAACTGCAACGCCTGAACATAGGATACTGGAACTCTTTATAAGTTCTAATAAAATGTGTAATTATATGTAATTTTGGTTTTGGAACATACCAAAATTCTTGAACCAATCAAGTAAAGATCATTAAAATCTGTTTTTATATAAAATTCAAGACACTTGTGCACAAGGCTCGTTTATTAGGGTTGAAAGGGGTTATTCTGACCTTAGGAGTCTACGAGGGACGTCATAAACACAAGTAATAAGGTATATTCTTCGCCTTTAGAATTTCGATATCAAAACAAAGTCTCCTCTAAGTGAACCATATCCTCAACAATATTTATGAAGTCTTCTTCTCATCGTTTCCAAACACAGTGGTTCTCAAATATGATCCAGCAATGTCTGGCTGCTTCACTGAATTCTGCAAGGTCCTTATCTGTGCATTGTTGGCCCAACATTGGGTAGAGCAAGAGATGTTCCATTGTCTGTGATGCTGTTCCACAATCACAGGTAATGTCCTGGTTATAAAGTTAGGGGCAGCTTCAAACTTCAACCACCGGTTGATTGCGGTTCCGCTCGGTTCTTTTCGGTTAAAGCCAATTTATTTTGTTCTAAACAATGAAACACGGTTCAACCGCCAAGAGCAGACATTCAACCGACGGGTGAGTTTTGATAAATATCAGACTATAACAGAAACTCGAGTGCAAAATTGGGCTATATTTCCAATGATTTTCAGTACATCCCCTAATGAAGGCCAAACTGGAATTGAGTATCTCCCTCCCATATGAGTGTACTTAATATATCTTTAATAGCCCTGGATAGACCCTGATCACTGCATATGACAAACATATTCTAAACAAATATCAAGCTAGCTGCACCAACAAACAACAGGCCATTTTTTTGTATTCGAAATGGTGAATAATAATGGAATTTGTATCATATTTCAACTTGACACCTTTTCTAACAGTTTCGATAAGTTCTGTCTTTAATGAGCAATAATATGTAGCAATTTTAACATGTGATATTAAAATCATCTAGATGTTGAATTTCAATTCTAATTTTCATTTGTGTTCCTTTTACACTACTACACGGTGCGAAAATAACCGGATGCAAAAATTGGTGGTAAACCTATAAGATTAGGGTCTCCTTAAAGATATGTTTATATTGCCAATATTAGAAAAGTTCATTCTTGATCTTTCTGTACATGGCTATGGGAGTTTTCGTAACCTGACCCATCTGACACACTTTTTTGACACACTTATAAATTAGAAAACCTTAACGGAATAAACCTGTGCTTCATTCCGTGAAGGGTTTCCGAATTCATGGTGTGTCAGAAAAAAGTGTGTCAGATGGGTCAGGTTACGTAAACTCCCCTTGGCTATCATTACAAAACTGTTGATTACAACATTGCAATTCGTGAACTGAGAGTTACAATGTTTTAACTGGCATTTTGGGTTTTGTGAGATACTTAAATAGTTTTGAAATTTACATTTGCTAAGCTTTAAAAAGATTTATAATTTTAGTTTTTCAAAATGTAAATTTGTTTAAAGGTCCCCCTTCCGATAAAATGTCTTTTCTTTGATATTTTTTTATGAACTTAAAACGTCCATATCTCAAAATGACCAAAACGTCAGTTAGAACCTTGTAATTCTCAGCTCACAAATTGGCAGCCGTTTGTTTCAGAAAAAAAAAATTGTATTCGGTATTTAATGCTTTACACTCTAAAATGTATTAATAAAGTTCTTTGAGCAATAATTCTTTTTGACATATAGGCATGTTACTGCTGAAAATCTTTTAACATAAAGGTGTTTACACATAGTTCATTTATTAGCACACAAGTATTAATACATTAACCGAGGTGCTATAATTGTAAAATATGGTGAAATGTTAATATTTCACAGCATTAATACTTTAAAAATGTCCTAAATTCAAGGTGTTCATATCAAGCGTTTTGAGTACAAAAATGTTAAATGTGTTTTCAAACCATTCCAGACCTGTAACCTATGGTATTAGCATTATAACTGTGTAATACCAAAGGCATGTGGCACAAAAAAATAAATTGTTGTTACTTAAAACTCTGAATTTTACGGTCCAGATATTTTCAATGAACTAAAATATCGTTAACCCGGGAGTTAACGGAGTCCATATACTTGCTCATAGTCCACTGAATATAGGTTACGAGTGACCAACATCTGGACTGATTTGAAAATGCACTTAACGTTTTGTACACTAAGCACTCAAATGTAATTTCGTAACAGAACAACGCAATCATGCATAGCAATCCGTAAGATTGACCATATTTGCGGTTGTCCTAAACGGTCGCCCTGTATGTCTGTGGAAACCTGATGAGCTGCTCAATAAATAAGGGACACGCCATTTGATTTCAATGAGGGCATGGAAGTTTGGGTCAGGCCAAGATTCTTTCTTTCGCCCCCAAGGCATCACACCAATCATTCGGTATACAGCAAGAATTGAGCGATTTTGATTTGTGAGACACATTCTTTCTCAACACCATGCTTTTTGATAGTAATGTTTGGCATGCCAGGAATTTCCGAGTCCATCATATCAAAAAAAGTTTTTAATGTATTCCTTGGTAAAAAAATGAACAAAATTGGTCGTGATCACATTTGCCTTGTCTTTAGTAGAGCCAGCTCATTAACAGTATTTTTATCAATATTGTCAAAAGTGTGCTATTCGTGAAAGATCTTGAGTCTATCTCTAATGTCATCAAACTTCGTTCATAATCACTACTTCGTGGATGCAGATACCAGTATTCACGTTTGTACTTTTACACGAAGATGGTGAGTTTGTAAAACACAAATCAAGTTTGTTGTCACTACTTAAGGACAGCTTCAAACTGAACCACATGTTTCTCTCCGGTCCCTGCCGGTTTTGTCCGGTTGGAACTGGTTTCTATTGTTCTTAACAATGATATGCGATTCAACCGCCATGAACCGACGGTCAGCAGAGAAATCGCCAACATTGATTTGCAAGGTTCAGCATAAAATCACTTCAAATTTTACCAATCCACATCAGGAAGGCTGAATTCTCCTTGGTTTCTCTAATCCAAAAACCTAGTTTATTAAATTCGATCGAAACACAAGGTTTTCCACCGATAAACTATGTTTATCCAAAACGTAGCTTTTCGAATCGATAAACCCGAGTTATCAATCTTTGTGCAAATAGGTCCCATATGCAGGTATAATGCATATAATAAAATAGAAATCCCTGGTGTTTCGTCCGATAAACCAATTTTTAGCAAAGGTTTCTCGGCCAAAAAACAAAGCTTTTCAAAAGTTTTATTTTTTCAAATCGATAAAACTGGTTTTTCAAATCGATAAACCTGGTTTTTTTTTCAAATCGAAATAACAGGTTTATCAAATTCGATAAGCAAGGTTTTGAAATACCTGGTTTTTCAATTGAAAAGCCTGGTTTTTCTCTTCTATGGTGCATACCGTGCATTATACTTGCCGACACTCCGTTTTGTTTCTAGAGTTATTTTTCTCACTAAGAACACTTTTCTAAGGAAGTACGTTACTATATAAAAAAAGTTTAAAGAGGGGTTGGAGTTTTTTAGTTTTTGTTTTACTCTTTTGAATAGCCATCAGGGTTAGATAATTAATTAAATATATTGTAAAGTAATCTATGAGCTCTTGTAATACCAAAATTACCGCTCACGTTAAAATGGTATATCGGATTCAATCAGTGATGTCCTTTTATATGAAACAAGAAAAGTATAGGTTGTAATCAGGCGGGGCACCTTTACGAGTAAAATAATTAATGCTTCTTTTGCCAAAGATTGAATGACATAACCAAAAAAGTAGCCACCTTTACATTTCTAACCGCTGCGGGCAAACAGTGAGTCACTGTAGACAAATGTACTGGAAGCATTTGGTTCTTTCCTTGACAATGCTCTGGCAACATGTCTCATAATCTAGAGTACCCATCAGAGACATGTGATGAGCTTTTAGGAGCTATGTTGCAGCTGGTCAAGCAGGATGTCAAAGAAGGTCAAATTCTGACGGGAAACCGTATTAGCAAGAACTCCGCTGTACGCGTGAACTATTTCAAGCAGAAGAATTAAAATGGCTTGGCTATGGCTACACTCATTTAAAGATAATTGAGTTGATGAGAACTGACTGGCATAAGTCCATTATTTTCCTAGTACATCCATTAACCTTATTGAATTTCCACAAATGGAAACATGACATTTTAAATGAGACTTAAAAGGGGAGAAAATGGACGCCAAACACTTAGAACAGTCTCACTTTTGATCTCAATAATTACAGAGCATGTTACTTCTGACGTCCAAGCCCACACCAACATGGCATCGACGGAAGAAATGCGATCAATACATAACACTTGTTTTAAGATAACAACACGCAGCAGGGAATGATGTTGAGTAGCTACGTTTACCTGAAGCGCAGATGTGTCTACATACATTGGAATGACATGATCAATGAGTTTCATTTGTGTAAAAGGTGATGTGAACTAAATCACGTTCAGGATCAAAGTTTAAATATTACAAGTAATGACGCTTCATTTCCCTAGTTTACAACATGTTACACCTTGCCATACATATTTGAAACCACATTCACGGACTTTTAAATACTTTAAATTTACAGATTGGGTTTCCCAAAATACAATTATTAAATTATTCTCCCCAATAAGAGCAGAGTAAAATACATTACCCAAGATAGGAATAGACAAAACGTGATGGCCCCATTCATTCTCACGACTACATAAGCAGATGTTTTGGTAAGTTCATCAGTGAAGGATCCATTTTCAATGCTTAGTAATGCTTACATATTTTTCTTAAAGATTTTACTGGCTCTTTATATACCCATTGCTTCAAATTAAATTCATACTAGAGATACATTTCTCTCATTTTGTTTGAAAATAACACGATAAAAATAAACTATGATTGCATTTTAAACACCAGAAAGTCACTCAATATCATGAATATACATGGTTCGTTTCATGTGTTTTATATTGCGTAGCAATGCCATCGATTTCAGTTTCCTAATCTCCTATGGCGAATTCCAGTACTCCTTTATCAATTTCTTTGCTCTTTCATTGGCATGGACTCGGAAGTGTAAATCCTTCTTTTATGTCTAAACCAGTTTAGGACTGATTTTGGGCGGGAATTGGTTGCCCAAAATCTTTTCAATGTTCGTTAATAGGTAAGTAGGTGGAAAAAATTATTGTTAGTAGTATGGGGCAATTCAACTAGAAAAACGAATTGCTATTGTGATGTTAAAACAGGCCAATATATTTAATGAGGGTATCGTACGGAAAATATAGAGTGACCCATCAGAAATAGAGTAATATTTTTAAACACTCATCGTAATTTGTAGGATTTATGTAACTACAAACACGCAGTCTTATCATCATCAGAAGTTCACAGCTCCAAATGGACAAATTTACAAGGTAGTGGACTAAAGATAATAAAGCGTTTGAAGTTCAGGAATCATTTAATTTTAAAAAATCAGGAGCACTCGAATAAAAGGAGGCAAAGGCACCCAGTCTCAATAACATTCCAAGTGTTACCAATTCCATTTTTTTAAATCAGATTGAATGATTGTGGGCGTGTTTCAAACAAAATGTCCTTTTTTCATATTAAATTAAGGTCCGTTTATACATCGCTGCACTACAGCACCGAGCGAAATCTGAACTTAACCCGCATATTTAGCACACAAAGCGTTAATACTTGGGGAATTGTTAACATGATTATGACATATCGTGTGGTTCTCAAAAACTTTTGGGACACTTTTTATCCCCAAGTACTGACATGTGTTTAGCTGCAGTAACCGTATAGAAACATTGCAATGCATCATGGGAATGATTCCAAACACCTTGAACGAACCTTAACTTAATTGCGTTACCCGCAGAAGTATGGGTAAAGACTGCATTTCGGCCCAACGCAACTCACCGCACCTCGGGTGAAGTAAAGTATCAACGAACCTTTAAAATATGGGTACCGATTTGCTTAGTAAGATAGTAAACATTATATTCTGTGCGGCCCCAATGGTGGCGCACAAATGTTTTTAATTTTTCTGCTCTCCACATTTTTTATGTTTTGATGTGTGTTAGCTTGGATTAGTATTGAAATTATACCAATGGATTTCTTATGATACAAGGATTACCACTGTGTGCTTCTTTCTAAAAATTATGGAATTAATACTTGTGTATTAATGGATCTATGTTTCAAAATATGGATATAATTTGCAAATTATGCATGGAATAAGGAATCACCTACATCTCCAGCTCTCCTCTTTAATGGACCAATCACAATGTGCTCATTGGTTATGAGAAATGGAGGAGCCAATTGAAACATACTAGCTGGTG
The DNA here is from genome assembly GCA_023653785.1 of Ophioderma brevispina. NCBI lineage: Eukaryota > Metazoa > Echinodermata > Ophiuroidea > Amphilepidida > Ophiodermatidae > Ophioderma > Ophioderma brevispina. The sequence continues at coordinate 1,359 of JAMKCH010038245.1, read as the reverse complement.
TCTACAGGTTAACAATTGACACTTTCCTAATTTGCATATTATCACTTGAGTACAGTGTTCGGTCACCTGGACAAGGCCAAACCACCTCAAAACTACGGATTCAAACTACTGAATAACTAGACAATACACTGTGAACTTGATTACAATTTTAAAACAAAGGGATTTATTTTAATGTGTGTTACATCAATCTCATTCAAACAATCGATTCGGTTTCAATAATTCAAAGATCATCTATATTAAAGTGTTAATTAATGAACTACTAAACTTACGGACCTGGTGTGTGCCGCGCACGCGGGCTGCAGCGAGATACAATTCCGATGCCGAACTTTGCAAAGAGTCCTGGCGGATATTCCAGAGTAAAACTTAACTATTTCCAGTAGTGGGACGTGTCCACGGACGACTTGGCCTGAGTGAAGAAACCAGCTCCTAATGACTTAATGACTCCCGAAGCTTGGAGGTCGACTAACTATAAAGTCCAAAAGTGCTGTAAGGGGGGGCTTTTTTTGGTTATCCTTGGTACTCACGAGGCCAACGGAATACAAAACCGAAAACGGCTACACAATCGGACGAACTGCTGGAGCTGAGATCTAATGACCTGTCCACGACAGAAGGGACTATGTTTGACTGACGCTTACTGTCGCGACACTTGAAGCAAATAAGTGTCACTATAATTTTTTTTTACTTTTTATATTTTTTTCTAAGTTTGATATATTTTCTACACGTTTTTACTTCTACTGTTTTAAATCTTTTTTTCTCAATTGCTTTATATATCCTCTCGAACAATTCTAGAAGGATCGAGCGCAGATATATGAGTCGTGTACAAATCTAGCCCCTTACATAATAAGTCCTGAACCTACTGCACAGAATCTCATGTTTCTATAGGATACAGCACTTTCTCCATGCCTGTAATGCAGTAGGGCGCAATCTATAGTCAGAAAAGCACATAGGCTAGTCAGATCTCCTGACTTCCAGAGCCTTCTTAATTCCAGAGCCTTCTAAACCTTTCTAATTAAATCTCTAAGGTTCTAGATGTTTCTCCGCTTTGCTGTTTTATTATTATTTGTTTTGCACACACTAGCAGATGCACACAAAACCAGGTTTATTTTTAAGATAATATTACTTAGAACTAATTTTATATTTTATTGCTAATTTATTGACTTAATCCTACTCAAAGTGAAAATAAATCACTGCAAATTCTTTGGGCCTGTAACAACAGGATGTAATTAATCTGCTTTTATATTTTTTCTATTGACTGGGATTTTCTGTTATTGATTGCTGAACTGCTTATTCTGCTTATTGAAGATTTGTGGTCACTGTTTATCTTCACAATGGATTTACTGCCTGTGACTCTCTAATGCC